>JAOTRS010000039.1:27041443-27058712 GCA_028565755.1 Dinotopterus cunningtoni | reverse complement strand
ACCACTTTACAGAAACAGATGTTAAAAAAAATACTTACAAACGGTTATATTGGGAGAGATTATACAAAATTACATTTCAGATCTGCTGCAATAAAATTTTAATTTGGTATAAATGTGCTTTTATGGTCTTTATCCCTTTTAATGTGGATAATAATCACTTTGGTGCATTTGTACATTTCTTTGTGGATCATCTCTATTCAGATGAACAGTACACACACACACAACACACAGACAGCATAAAAAAAGAAGAAGAAAAAAAAAATAGAAAAAGTAATAGCACCTAAATCCAGTACAATCAAATAAAATGTGGTTTTTAATAAGGAGTTCCTGGAGATGGAACTGTAATGCGTCCTTTAATAAATGATACACTGCACAATAAACATCTTTTTTTTTGTGCATTATCAGACAGGGGAAAAAAAGAAAAAAATAGATGAAGCTCGTACGCTATATTTATTCTACAGGCATGATTTGAGAGTCACCGCACAAACTATGGGGATCACTGAATGTTTTGATGAGGAGCCAAATCTTACTGTATGTCATGGCCGTCACACTCATGAGATCTCACGCTGTTCGAACACAATTGGAGCAACATGTCCATCATCAAAACACTGAGTGAGGAAAGATCTTTCAAAAAAAGAAAAAAGCGTTCCTGGCTCTGGACAGTTCCTTGTCAATCTGTAGTATTATGGAGCATTAAAGCTGTTCTGGCGGCTTGTTGTAACCCAACCTCTTCATGCTACCACTTTATGCTGAATTGTGCCGGTTATTCATAACTCAAACATTTGCACATCGTCGCAGTGAAGGTTCAGGGTGGATGAGTTATCAAGCTTTTTAACAGTCAGCATCAATGAGTTCTTACAGCATGCGCTACAAACCATAACCTTAACTTCCTTCTTTAGGTCACAACCTTTTGCTACAATATTTTAATTTACAATGATTACACTCACCATTACCATCATCAACGATTCAATCGGATCACGAAGATCGAGAAGACGAAACTTTAAACACTATCAATGCCTAATGGTTCTTTGTGTCCTTCCAAGAAGTATAACAAGGTTACAGCTGACCTCCTAGCAAAACTTTTTTAATGAGTGCTTTTTTTTCCCCATTAGGTCAAAAATCTGTTCAGAGAGCTTCAGGCTTATGAGTCCAAATATTAAATCCAAATATTCAGTGTCTTCATTCCCTTTATTCTACAATATGAAACACTATTACTAACAATGGTCAACATGGGGAGTTTATAATACACAAGCAGCAGGACATGTTCTTCCACACGTCGTTCGCTCGGTGTGCTGCTGTGTGCCGTTATGCCATGTCATTTTGACGTCAGTAACGTTTCTGGAACTTGCTTCTGATTGTGAATTTTGCATACTGTAAATATTTAACATTCTAGATTCACAGACAGTCTAGGCTACTTCTGAAATTACTCATAACTCAGAAACCCCAGCAGGAAAAAAAAGATGGAGGCGTTGGAGCTTACCTCGGTCGCTGTAGTCATCCACCAGAACGATCTCGGCGATCAGGTGATCTGGGGTCCGGTTTACAATGCTGTGGATGGTGCGGAGAAGAGAACTCCAGCCCTCGTTATGGAACGGGATGATGATGCTGGTGTTGGGAAGATTCTCCAAGTACAGCTTCTGCTTACAGCTGACAAGCGGGAAGAAAAAGAGACAAATAAAGATGACGGAGCGCGAGGCTGTAAAACGCTCTCGATCCATCAACTGCTACATGATTACATGTTTGTTTGACCAAAGCAGTGTCATTCTCGTAATGAATGGATTTACTCCGCTGTACACTGGCAAACATTCGGAGTATATGGGAATAAGAGCTGAGTGGATCTCTGATAATAAATCACAGTTTAAAAAGCCTCGTCACTTCCTCCTGCTCTAATAAAGCACTCAGAAATCTGTGCCTTAATTCACTTCCCACAAAGACTGAAGTGGCAGATGAAGCAACGCTTTACAGCTCACACCAGTCTCTAATTCACCGCCCTGACAAAGCTGACACACGGCCCATTATTTACAGCCTGCGCACAGAACCCGGAGAAAGAGTGGCCTTAAAGGGCTCTGGCTTTAATATATTCACACAGTAAAATTAAAAGGTAAATAGAAACAGCTTAGCTGAAAGGATGATTACAAAAACAAACCCCAGTGAGAAGAACTATAATGGAAAAATATGCTGGTGTGTAAATAGGATGACGGTGGAGACCTTTGAAAAAAGAGAGAGAGAGAGAGAGAGAGAAAAAAAATTCTATGATGAAGTGTCACGTAGACAGAAATATAAAGACAAGTGTGTAACATTTATGGGAACCAAAAAGAGGTTACAATCCACAATCTAGGTCAAAGGAGGCTCCACATCAGCCAATTAGCCACCAGCCTGACAAGGGAGACATGGACAGACAGTACACCAAGGTAAAGGTTTAGGTGCGGTGTGAAGAGTCTCAGCCTGCTCCCTGTGGCGACAGTCTGTCTGTTGTTTCTTTCATCACACAGCTTTCTGAAGGCAGGTGTGCACTCCATGCCTTATCCTTTTTCACATTTCTGAAGCATTTATACTGTGATGGGACTGGTTTCTGACTGCAGTCCCTCAAAAAAAAAAAAAAAAAAAAAAAAAATTGGACGAGCAGTTTCTATTGAGGCGGCACGGTAGTTTAGTGGTCAGTTCTGTCTCCAGAATCTGGATCCGATTCCCGGACAGGTTCGCATGGAGTTTGCATGTTCTCTCCGTGCCTGCGTGGTGGTGTGGTGGTTTTCTCCGGGTACTCCGGTTACCTCCCACAGTCCATAGACATGCAGATTAGTCTGGTGTTCCCAAATCGTCTTCTGGGATAGGCTCCAGACCCCCTACGACCCTGTATACAGGATTAAGCGGTATAGACGATGAGTGAGTGAGTGAGTAAGCTTCTAGCGTATACAGTCTATGGTTTGACGTGAGTTTTTAGGAAACTTCCAAGCGTCCTGTTGGTCTGCTCAACACCAACTGTTGGATTTTTTGCTCTACAAACACTGGATATAAATTTTAGTCTTGATCCACAACTATACTTTATGTCCAAATGTTTATGGACAACTAATCAACACAACCATACTGTATGTGCTTAAACAGCATTCCATTAAACATTTAAAGTTCCTTTCGCTGGTCAGGCACATTTTGAGGATTGAGTGACAACATCATATTCTGTGATGTTGCCTTCTGAGGACAGAAAATCACTCATTAGTTTAACAGATAGGTGTGACCATGCTTACTGAGATACTGTATAAGTGAAAGTATGATGGGAAAGTAGCACAGGTTCTGTATAGGCCAACTGCCTTCTGGAAAAAAAGGTACCAAAGCATTCAGGCCCTCACATCCAGGCTGTGTAACAGCTTCCTTCCATAAGCCATTCGTCTCCTCAACAAAACTTGTTATTTGCACAAAACCCTTTTCTATCTTCGCTGCTACAGTACTTACTGTACAAGGGATGTTTACTGTTTACTGTTTCTCCTCCCACTACCTCAACTCATTACCTCATCACCACAAAGTATTAAAATGCATCCTGTTGTCGTGTTGTCACTTCTGTTTGCACATTTACGTGTGCACCTCATGTTGTCTCTTT
This sequence comes from Dinotopterus cunningtoni, assembly GCA_028565755.1. Lineage (NCBI taxonomy): Eukaryota > Metazoa > Chordata > Actinopteri > Siluriformes > Clariidae > Dinotopterus > Dinotopterus cunningtoni. The sequence goes on along the minus strand of JAOTRS010000039.1, from coordinate 27,055,120 downwards.
TGTACAGGACTTAGATAGTTTTCTGTTAATTTAAAAATGACAATTTGTCTAGTCTTAGCTAGTCAGGTAATTAGGATTCTTAGTTAGCTAGTTAGTTTTGTTAATTTATGTTCTTAATTTATGTTGCATGTATGTAGCACCTTGGTCCTGGAGGAACGTTGTTTCGTTTTACTGTATACGGTTAAAATGACAATAAAAGCCAACTATTATTTGACTGCCCCACATGTTTAGCAAGTAAAACCGTGAAAATGTCTGAGAAACGTTTATCAGCATTACTGTACATTAAGTGAACCAGTGAATTAAGAGTGGACCAGTTTCCTTGAAGGGGGAAATACTCATCCTAATACATACGAACTTGGGTAGTTTATGACCCAGAAATAAATCAAGAGGGTAAAACAGCCTTTCTGGATTCTCTTGATTTAATCCATACAGCTGGATTTATATACTGTAGAGCTTGGGTAGTGCTCTCTGTGTACTGAGGTGAAAGTGACAGCATCCTTCATACCTTTTCAGTACTTGCTCCCCGCCCAGTCTAGCTTAAAATCAGCAACATTTTTTAACAAAACTGCAATCAAAGACTGAGACTGCAAAATCTCTAAAAATGATTGTCATTGTACAGTACAATCTGTACATTAAGCTGATATTTCTTACTGTAGGTACTGTATTACTTCACTGAGCATGCGGAACATTTCCAAATTGGTTTACGATTGTGTCTGAGTGCATTGTGTTTGATTTCTTCTTAACTTTTCCTATTTAAGCCTTGATGCTTCATTGTTTGAGTATAAAGTCTTTAGCGTGCATCCTCTCTGTTAAGTCTGAGCCATTGCTCTTTTAATTTTAGTTATCTTTGTTTCCTAAATTAGACACTCACTGGTTTTGTTATGATTATGGATTATCCTTTTTTTCATGCTTTCTGCCTGCCTGCCTGCCTGTGCATTGGCTTATGTTGATGATTGCTGGTTTGGCCACAACAAACCACAGGCTGATGTAACACACTTGTATCCTGCCTCTTGAACAAACCGCATGTTACAGCATTGCTGTAGGTATTTCAAAAGGATTTTTTTTCCTTCTTTTTTTTTTTTTAAACTCGTCAGTTATAGCAAGATATCTGAATAGTTTCCAAGCTTTTTTTTTCTTTTCTAAATGTAATGAATGATATATAAACTGGCAGCTCAGTGTACACTGAATGACAAATTTTTCAATTTTCCCGCTGTTCGAAACACCAAATTTATAGCTGCATTACTCTCAGTGCGTCACCCGCCACAGTAACACACACTCACTCCAGCCTCCACGCTGAGCCACTGAATCACATAGTGAGCCATGTTTACACACGCTCTCCCGTTTCTGGATCTTTTTTTTTTTTTTTTTTTTGCTCAGAAATTTTGCATCACGAAAAGATGAGATGTGGAACAGTCCGCGCTGCTGTTCTGAGCTGCTTTTGAGAAAGGCGGACCGCTGTATGAATGCGGTGTTCCACATCCAGCATGCAGAGCTGCACGCATCCACAGGGCCTGAATTGGGGATTGCGGTAGCACAGCTGTGATCTAGTCTCAAAAGGTGCTTTGTGTTTCAAAAGCCTGCAAACCAAACCATCCTTCCTGAAGATAAAGTAGGACTGAACTCCGGTCTTGATCCATCCTTGGCTTTCCACGTCTCGTAAGAGGCCAGAGCAGATCTTTCATTATCGATGGAACTGTAACTCTTTGACCCTCAGCTACATGAGTTATAAGAGGATTTGTTCTGCCAGGGGGGAAATCCATGAATGGGAGGGTGAATGCTGTCATGGGCACCAAATGGTGCAGAGTGCTTACTCTTCTGAGAACAATTAATGATCAGTCCATCACAGAGCTTGTTTATTGAAAGAGTGAGTGTGAAACAAGGTGATATTCTCAAAAGTAATACACACCAGCCTTTACTTACCTTTGACTATAATGTCTTTAGATTGAAGAAGCTCAATAACATTAGTCTAAAGTGCATTGAAAGGACAAAATACTGTAAGTAGCACCGTTTTAAACTCGAGGTCAAAAAATGAACATGCATTTATGTGCATATTTATACAATTTTAAAACAAATCTGTAAGAATTACTACAAACCAAGAAATCTACTGTAGATTTACCAAGACCTAAGAACAATACCCTTTTTTAAAAATAATAACTATAATTATTGTTTTCTTTTTTGTTTTTTTTTTAAACAACTGCCCTTCTTAATGCTATTAGGGCCAAGCCTTCCTCTGTTTTGCCCCAGGGATGATTGTTACCTTAAAGATTCACAAAAGCTAAAATTGTTTAAAGATTTAAATGTCATAAGTAAGACCTTGTGGTCAATGTGGTGATGAACAGACACCCAGTGTAGCTGGAGTAAGACTTTCTTTTCTGCTTTGTTGAACTAACAGGCATCCTTAAAGAGACAAGGCAGGGTAGACGGCCACCAACACGATCTCTTCAAGTGATTCTACGTGGTCAAGAATGATTTTGAATGTTTAGGTTTGACAAATTAAACATGTTAAGCAAAGACTCTCTATTCTCTGATTTAAAAAAAAATCCAGTATCTAAGATGAAACTGATGTAATACCACCAGCAGGGATCGTTGATGTTCTGTATTAGGTTAATATTAAGTTGTTTTCAAAAAAAATTATAAAATGTCAGATTTGATAATATGGAGTTTCTCTCATCTGAAATACATCCTGGTCACTGGTTCACTAATGTATTATATACTGCAATATTAAATGCACATCTGTTGTTTGGTCAAACAATAAGCACCACAAATAAAAAACTTCTCCAAAATGTCATCACTGTAGGCACTTTAGCAGTAGTGATGGGATCCACTGATATTATCATGATACCTAGGTGCAGATTTAGTTAGCGGTGCTTGCAAGGCAAAGCAGCACTTGTATTATCTTGCAGGCTTCTTCTTCTTCTTCTGTACAAAATTTGGTGCGTAACTAGTCCTGTACCGATTGTCGTAGACCCATGAACGAGGTGTCAAATCGTATGGCTTATTCAGGAATGGGGTGCTATGACTTTTCTACCCCTACCTCTTTCACCTCATTTGAAGAGGCTTCCAAGCTGTGTCAGGGCATACCCCGCAAGAGAGTATAAGGTGTACACCTGGGGTGCAAGAAGTGACCAAATTTGCCACATTGAAATATTATGGTGAAGGTACTCCCCACTGAAACAGGAAGTGCACACAGTTGCATTCCCTGCTAAGGTAACTTCCAAAGGAACTTTGTCATAGAAACATGGGGGTGGGGTCATTTTACTCAGGCAACCAATTAGTCGCTCAGGATCATTGTGAAGCTGTCAAGCCATGCCCTATCAACAACTTTAGAGCACCTTAGCAACTGATCCCATAGACTGTCATCCAGAGGCCAGAGTTTTGCCACAGCACCTTTCTAGGTTAAACTGTAACTCTATCTAAGTATATCCAAGTATCACAATGTAATAAATATCTCTATTTGGTTTTTTTTGTTTGTTTTTTTCCAGATTTTGTTACAACTCTAAACAAACTTAGCAGACAATTTGCTCCTACCACACGGGAAGCTGTGCTGCTGCCAGTGTTAGAATAGTTTAGAGCGCACCACCTTTATGATTATAGAGTAACAGCGACACTTTACCACCTCAAATGCAAAATTTATTTATTTATTTATTTAAAAAAAAAAAATCAATATTGGATTCAGAGCGGATACATGAATTGCCACGCAAAAGAACTGTGATATCTACCCAAAATGATTCCGTTCCTTATTTCTATTTAGCCGTGTTGTCTGGGATACTGCAGTGCAGCTGCATCGCACAATTTCGAAATGACTAAATCACAAGCAAGATCATCCAGTCATTTTTCACGTTAGTGCTGCTTATAACCTTTTGTTTCACTTCCGAATCAATACTTGGAAGACTGGCAGCTTTGACAAGCACGGGGTTTTAACTGCATTTGGGAGCCGTGATGCTCCCGTGATGCTCTTTAAACTGGTTAAAAATTAGACTATGAGATGACGCAACACTGAGCACATGGAACAGGTTTAAAAATGGCTTCATGTGTAAGTTCAGGTTGTTCGCAGGTAAAAATAATAGTCTACTTCATGATTCTGAGACAGGGGTCACACAGAGGGGAGTAGTAGATAAATAGGTAGATGAAATAAAATATAGAGTAAGCTGGTGATGGCAACAGGGTCAGTGTTTAACGCTCTACACTAGTGATTGGAAGATTGTTAGATTGAACCTAATGACTGCTAGAGAACAATTGTTTGACCCTAGAGCGATGCAATTAACCCTCAGTTACACACTACGGACTCAGCTCTGAAGTGTCTGGCAAATAAACATAGGTAGAGGTAAATACAAGTGCAATCGACTGATTGCAGACGAACTAATTTAAGGGTGATGACTCAAAGCAAGTCGTGTTTTTTTTATTTTTTATTATTTGTAAATAATTTAGGAAACTATACTGATTTCCTTTTGGACTGTTTTATAAAGCTTTGCAAGAAAATGCAATATAGTTAAAAACGGGGGGGAGATTTAGGTGGAGAAAATACTTTATTTATAATGCAAGCCACTCTACTTAATCGCAATACATATTTAATAGAAAAACATTGTGAAAGCGTTCGTAAATAAAATCTAGTTACTAGTAAACAGACTAATAAAAGTTTTTCGGCAAACATTTACTCACTTGGGGTGTCTGATGTCGGGCAGCGAGCGATCCAGTGCGATGTTGTTGCTCACGTAGATGTTAAAGCCATTCTCCTTGTACACTGTGTCATCACACTCATCCTCTGCAAGTGGGTACGGCTTCCCCTGCTCCCCTTTACCTACAACACACACACACACACAGTAATTATAATTCTGGCATTTTTATTTTGAGGTTGGGGTAAACAGTTAAAATTAGCAATGGTGCAAAAAGAATTGTATATTTGTATATTGATTTGACTTTTTATCTTTTTTTTCAGAAATGTAATTTAACTCGATATGCATTAATAATAATCACTGTTATGAAGTATTGATTGACACAAGTGTAGTTTATTTCATTTTAATAACATATTAATTAAGCCAAACAATAATTACAAGGGTAATCCAGCTCACATTGCAAAAGAATGACATCTCAGCCTTATATAAAACTTATCCTGTACATGGTTGCTTAAGACCTGGATAGTGTTCATTTTCTCAGCTATTTTTAATTTTAGTCTTAGTCTCAGTCCCAGGATAAATGTCCCTGTTAGTTTTTATCACATTTCGTCAATCTTATCCTATTTTTGTTTAGTCAAGTTTTATTTGACTAAAAGTCTGGGCATTTTAGTCTAGTTTCAGTCAATAAAAACGTTTTAGCAACGATTTTATAATTTTAGCAATAAAATTATTAATTAAACCAACAGTCAAACTAGGTAAGCCATTTTTTTTTTTTTTTAGTTTTTCACAAAATAATTACCTTAACATTTAAAATGTATATTTTCATCCGATGTTTTCAGCTAATTATATTTATTTTTTAACCAGCACAACAACAGCTGCATGTCCAATACTCTTTTTTTTTTTTTTTACTACAAAACAATAGGAGCAGTATAGACCTGGAGCATATCCTAGGACACTCGAGGCACTGGGTGGGGTAAACCTTGGACGAGCTGCCAACCCATTGCAGGGTGCACAAGCATGCACGCACACTCATTCACACACGGGCAATCTGGACGTGCCAGTTAACCTAATCTGCATGTCTTTGGACTGTTGGAGGAAACCAGAGTACCTAGAGGAAACCCACCAGTCACGGGGAGAACATGTAAACTCCACGCATGTAAAGACCCCCGAGTGATCTAAACACCACTAAACGCTGTATGGGTGAGGGTGAAGTATGGATGTTCATGTGAGGCGGTAATCTTGATGATCTGGAGAAGTTGAGGTGGGATGTGGAGCTCTCTGTGCGTTTTCCTGTGGGCGTTAGTTTAGGTTTTATTCTGAACACTCGATTTCACAACAAGCCATTATTCGACTCATCCAGAGAAACAGAAAGCTGTCTAAACAAGCAAAAATAAAAATAAAATAAAGAAAATAAATAAAATAAATAAATACTTAACAATACTGTGTGGCTACGCTGCTAGTGAAAATAAAAAATGCATTGTATTCACATATGTTATGTAGTTATTTTATTAATTAGTAATAATATTCCCAGTTATTAACAATTTAAGAGGACAGTATAAAGTTTTTAACAAAGTCGATCCTGTTACAGATGATTATCTCTGCGGCAGGTCCAACAAGAGCACGCTCTCAATAATTTAATGGCAGCTTTTTGCTAATTATTGGTGCCACAAAAGCACATTGTCATGCATAATCTCTCTCTCCCTCTCTCTCTCCTAAAAAATTGCTCTCTTTCTCAGTGTTTGTGTGCTGAACATCGTCTCTCTGTGCATAATTACCGAAACCCCACTCCCACTCCTCACTGCGCTCTCTCAGGAGCACGGACTCAAACAGAAAATATGATTCATAACACTGCATATTTTCCTTCTTTCGGTCATTAGAAACGACTCAGAACAGCTTGACTGGATACTAAATGCCAAAGTGGAACTAAAATAATGCAGGCTTGCGAATGTACCAACCCTAGAATGAAAGGTTTAAAAATAAATAAATATTTTTTTGTTGTTGTTGTGGTGAAAGTTCAGAACTTTCTGAAATCCTATTGTGTTTTGGGCGGTACTAAATAAACATCACTCCAACGCCTGTCCTTTCAAAGTGAGAAAAAAAAAAAAAAGATTTATAGACTTTATTTAGGAATAAGAAGGATTCAGCTCTTTAACACAGTGCTGTTGAAGTCTCTAATATGACTGATCAGAGGGTATAGATTCCTTTTTTTTTATAATGGCAGCTTTGACAGGACAAAAAAAAATAATTAAGCACTATTATAAAAAATAAAACTTTCTATATTTCAATAATTCCAAATAATAATTCTTTCTGTAAAAATTATTTGTCATTTGTTTTAATTATTGAATTATTTGTTTTAAGTCAATGTTAATGGAAGAAGTTTCATTAAATGTGACTATTAAAGAAATATAAATCAGTTTTTGCAATCATCAGCTTAGTTATAAGAGCAACAAATACTTCAAAACATGAATAACCCACTTCTAGGGAATAACAGTAACAGTAACTGTGTTTACATGGACAATATGTAAAGATTCCAACTTATCTGTTTACATGGACACTGATCCAATTATATATATAAAATTTCCTGTATAATAATATTATATTATACAGGAAATAACATTGTTCGCACTGTTCCATAGTGATGGGTGCATCAGGATTAAGAAGAGAAGCAGATGAAGTGATGCACCCATTATGCCAAGTGCCCACTGTACAAGGCTGTAGAGGCAGTGTTATGATCTAGTGTTGATTCTGTTGGTCAGGTCTAAGCTAAGCAATGTTATGTACCCGAAAATAAGGTCAGCTGATGACCTGAATGTACTGAATCACCAGGCTTTTCCATTGATGGATGATGCCAGGATTCATCTGGCTCAAATTGTGAAAGTGGTTTAGGGAGCAAATTCAAATTTTATTTGTCACATACAAAGCCATAAATAGTATAATATGCAGTGAAATGCCAGTAAGACGTTATTTTCACAGGTAGATTGGCCACGACAGAGTCTAGACTTTAACATCATTGAGAATATTTGGGTTGGTGTGCTGAAGAAGGCTTTAGGCTGTCTCTCACATCATCAATACAAGATCTTAAAGGGAAATCAATGTATCTCTGGACAGAAATAAACGTTGTGACATTGCATAAGCTTATCGAAACCATTCGACGGTGAATCAGAGCAAAAGGCGGTCCAACAAAATATTAGAGTATGTGACTTTTTTGTAGAGTAGAAGAAGTGGAAGTTTTTTTTTATCCGACTGTGACATTAGGTGACTTCCCATCTTTCTTCTGCATTATGATTGGTTACAAGAATTCCTTAAGATCTCTGATTAGTTAGATGCTTTACTAGGTGTGAAAGATGAGTTCTCCTTGTTCAGCTAGAGAACAACTGAATAAAAGACTGACGTAAAGACAGGTAGGAGAGAGCTGTTGTCGGAAATAAGCGAGTTATTGATCAAATTAAAACCAAAAGATTCTTTACAGAACCTCTTCACATCATGTAATGTTACCTCCACATGGGGCAAACGTATTTAAAATTACATAGTTTAGAACATCGAATCTAGGCAGTGTAGGGAAGCCTATTTATGTGATGTCATCATTACTGAATCCCGTTCTACGGTAGATTATGGTTCTATCTTGTGTAATATAAAATACAAGCTTGTGTCTCATTCCATTTGGTGTGTAGTGAATAAACATCATCTACACTCATACAGGAAGCAATCTGTTGATCAAATGAGAGCAGATTGGTACAAATCCATTATTTAAATCCCTTGGTTTCATATTCTGATGTCTAAAATTAGTGAGGCTTCATGAAAAATCTATGTAAGGCTTAAAGTGCTGCCTGTTATTATAAGATTTGTCACCAACAGATGGTGTGTAGCATTAAATCTCTGATGTAATGTGTTGATGCGATGTGATGCTGGAACCCAGAACGGTTGAGCGGAAGTTGTGGAGCGCCTGGGTACGCTTCCGAGGGACGGCGTTTACATCACACTTCCTAATCTCGCAGACCAATCTGCTTAATACACTGACTCACAACTCCATTATACTGCACACACTGTAAAGCTATAAACTATTCTGTAAGGTGCTTATTGATTAAGCAGGCTTGTTGATGGCTTTTATCTGCTAACATAGCACTCTGAACTCAGGAGATATTTCTTCTCACTTTGTGTGAGCTATTGGATCAGAGCAATGTCTCCTATTATCCCAAATATCAGAAACTTACTGAAGGGCTGCAGATATATAACATTGGAGTGGTATTGCTATAGGCAACATGGTAATAAGCAAAGAAAAAAGACTGGGAGAGAGGTGGACGAAGAGCCACGAAGAAAAAGAGAGAGCTGTGCAGATCTGAAAAATCTGTCCTTATGCCCGACTGTTCCCGTGAGCCCTCCAAAAATCTGCAGCATTACCACTGTTTCTGTTCTTTCTCCTTTCACTCACTTACTTACTCCCTGATCTAACTGCTGAAAATGAGATGAGTCAGACATTTTAAACTAATGAATAGATGGAAGCATGGATAGGTGAATAAGCGGATAGAATAAATGATAGATGAATGGCCTAACAAAATAATCATATGGATATTTGTATGTATGAATGAGTGTACTAAAGGATGGGTGGATACAGTAGATGGCTGGACAAATGTATATAATGAATTGCTGTATGGACAGGTGAATAGATGATGTAAGGAGTAAGGAGGGTGAATGACAGACAAATAGGCAGGGAGATGGACACATGGCAGGACGCATAAGTGAATGTACTAATGGATGGATTGAGGGATGGATTAATGAATGGATGGATGGAAATCTATGAATGGATGGATAGATGGGTGGATAAAAATATGGATGGCTGATAGATGGATGTGCAAATGGACTGACTAAAGAATGGATGGATGGATGGATGGATGGATGGATGAATGGTCTTACTAAAGAATTTACAAATAGAAGGATGATCAGCTAAATGAATAGATAGACAATAGATGGATGGGTAAAATGGATGGAAAATGAAAGAGTGGGCTACCAAAAGAATTGATGGATGGATGGATGGATGTATAAATTAACTAACAAAAGGATGAATGGAGGGATGGATGGATGGATGGATGGATGGATGGATAATTTAACTAATTAATGGATAGATAAATGAACAGGTGGACTAACTAAAGAATGTATGGATAGATGAATGGATGAATGGATGTATGAATGGATGGATGGATGGTCTTACTAAAGAATGCACAAATGGATGGATAAATAAATAGATGGACAATGGATAAAAAGATGAATGGATGGAAAATGAAAGAGTGGACTACCAAAAGGATAGATGGATGGATGGATGGATGGATGGATGAATGGATAAATGGATGGATGGATAAATTAAATAACTAAAGTGTGGATGGATAGATGGATGGATGGATGAATGGATGGATGTGTAATTGAACTAACTAATCAAAGGATAGATGCATGAACAGGTGGACTAACTAAAGAATAGATGGAAGAATAATTGAGCTCACAAAAGAATGTATGGATGGATGAATGGATGTATGAATGGGTGAATGGATAGATAAATGGATGGATGGATGGTCTAACTAAAGAATGCACAAATGGATGGATAAATAAATAGATGGACAATGGATAAATTGGTGAATGGATGGAAAATGAAAAGGGGGACTACTTGAAGAATGGATGAATGGATGATTAAGCTTACAAAAGAACGTATGGATAAATTGATGGATGGATGGTCTAACTAAAGAATGCACAAATAGACAGATGAGTGGCTAAATGAATAGATGGACAATGGGTGAATGAATAGAAAATGAAAGAGTGGACTACCCAAAGAATGAATGGATGGATGGATAAATAAATGAACTAACTAAAGGGTGGATGGATGGATAGATGAATGGATGGATGGATGGATGGATGGATGGATGGATGGTCTAACTAAAGAATGCACACATAGATGGTTGAGTGGCTAAATGAATAGATGGACAATGGGTGAATAGATGGAAAATGATAGAGTGGACTACCTAAAGAATGGGTGGATGAATGAATAGATGGATGGATGAACAGATAAATGAACCAACTAAAGGATGGATGTATGGATGGAATTAACTAACCAATGAAAGGATAGATGAATGATCAGGTGGACTAACTAAATGGATGGAAGATGATTGAGCTCACAAAAGAATAGATGGATGGATGGATGGATGGATGGATGAATGGATAGATGGATGGATGGATGGATGGATGGATGGATGGATGGATGGATAGGTGGAGGGATGGACTTTATTACTTCCCAATGCGTAGTAAACAACCCTGACAGTAACATTGACTCAAGGTGAACTGTAATTCTCTGAACTTGTAAGCAGCAGTCACATGTCTGTCAGTGAGGGACGTGAAACCACTTCACCATCCATTTATCTCTTTAACTATAGGCGGTGTTCTCTATAATTTACAGCTGCTTAAGAGATCTGTAATCATCAAACATAAAACTTAAGCAGATACATGAGACAATGGGTGAGTAAACCGAATGTGTGCTCGTTCCAGACCCAGAGCTGTAGCAGGCTTACCGACACGCATCTCGTCTCTCCTGATGCTCTCATTGTCATGCCAGTCTCTCCTTCTCAAGCCGTCCGTCCAGCTGTAAACATGTCCATCACTCAATCCAAGAGCAAATCCCTGGAAAGAAGAAGGACCACAAAGTGAGTTACTGCGTCGTCTCTTAACTTGTTTTTACTCTTCGTTTATCTCGAGAGAGATCTCATTGGGAATCTCAATTAACCAATGAGATCTCTCACATGTTAAAACCTTTTGGGGGTGGAGGTCGGATGTACCAGCTTACATTTTTAAATGAGTAACCGTGAAAATAACTTAAAACGTTCCATAATTTTTGATCATACGCATAAGTGTAGTACAGTACATCATTTGGATCTGTACAGTGTTTACTTTTATCCATGTACACAAAGTTGTGCTTTTGTAAAATATAGAAAATAAACAGCATGCAGCGTGAAAATAAACACTTGATTTTTTTTATTTTTTTTATTTACGTAGCTCAAGAAAAACCTTTCTAAAAAATTAAGAACACAATAATTTATTAGAGCTTAAAGCTCGGAGCAAAAAACACGACTTTCTTTTTAGCTGATAAGTTTATCGCTCTGTACATTTCATCTTACTGAGATCTGTCTTTAATCTCTTAAGTAATTACAAAAACACACACACACACACACACACACACACACACACACACACACACACACACACACACAGACTACACACCTCCCTTGGGGGCTTCACTCTTTTGGGGATTTTGTAACTTGGTGATTTGCTGCAAACCCATTTATCTTTATACTTCCTCTGGTTTTTTGCTTCAGGTATGTACATTAGTCAAACACTAAAACACAGAGCTGGTTACAGACAACTATCTACATGACATCTAAGAGGACTAGAAATTTACCTGAGTCGCTCTGAAATGTCACATTTTCACAATAAAACCTTGTATTTTTGCAATAAACGGGAGAAAAGAGCAGGAAAATGCAGTTAGTAACTAGTCAAGCAGCTCTGATCTGAACTGTCCCGTTTTTCATTTTCATCATTTAACCTGCTACCTGGTATTTATCTTGCCTGAGGTCAGTGTTTCTTCATCTCTCAATTTCAGCAGGTAACATGAGAAACAGAGTGTGCTCTAGGAAATTTACATAACCCGGGACCTCGATATGAAATAATTTCTCCTCCGTCTGCTGAAAAGGTAATTCCGTTCTTAGAGAGCGCAATCTCAGGCCTCGACTTTATTTATTCCTGCTCTTCTCACTATTCTGCAGTTTCCGCACAACTCAAGGATTTGACACCCAGAGGAGAAGGAGCACTGTCCATATCCAGCTCATAAAGACGAGGTCATGCAGAGGCAAAAGCACCTAGAAGAAGTTTTTCATTACCTGCCCCCCAGGGCATTGCTGTTAACTAGGAGGATTGAATTTCTCTAAATGAGGTCCTGACTAAACTGCATTCTCTTACTGCCCCATGCACGCTTTAAAGCAATGAAGCAGAGCAGAAAAAAAAAGAAGTGCCCACCACACACACACACACACAAAATGACCACTTCAGTAGGAACACCTGTGTCCTTGCTCAATTAAATTACACTGAGGCATAAAATCACAACGCTTTTCTGCTCACCACAGATGTAAAGAGTGGTTATTTAAGTTACCATGTTAAGTCAAGTCATGCTGTGTGTGAAAATCTCGGGAGATCTGCAGTGTCTGAAATATTTGAACCAGCCAGTCTGGCATTAACAACCAACAACCAATTAGTTGTTGTTGTTTTCTGAATTAGAGGCGGAAAATTTCACTGTTTCTTTATAATTCCTACAGGTGGCGCTCTTTAAACTATTCCCACTTTGGCGCTCCATGTGGTAGGTGTCAATTATTTGCTAAGTGTGTTTAGAAATAATAATCATGGCTGGGGACAGAGATTCATACTTTTCAGTAAAACTTTCTACCACAGAAAAGTTATGTCTTTTCTTTTTTAAGTTTCAAGGTCTTAAAAATTTTAACTAAATCAGGAGAGAATGTACAATTGAATCAGTATATTTATTTAAAAAAATAAATATATGTGACCTTGGCCTGTATCTGCACGATTTTATGCACTGTGCTGATAGTAACTGCATGAATACTCAGGTGTACAGTTGTTTCTATTAAAGTGAAAATTCATAATGAAGTAAAACAATACAGACTAACTGCACCATAGATTTTCAGTCGACTCCAAATCTCATCAGCGTTCCAAAGTGTTTAAGACAACAGATTTTCTACAAAAATTGCATCCTCTTGTAAGCATGCGGGCCAGATAAAATAATAAAAAATTTTTTTAACTCTACAGTCCACTGATGTTTAATAAAACAAAGCACTCTTTAATAAAACATCACATTTCCAATTCTTACTCTAGCAGCCTGACTCAGCCTTGAATAAATTTGTTCTTTGTTTTTATGCTGTTCATGTTGTCATTTTTTGGCTCTCTGACTCAGCCACGAGCATCTGAACATCCTGGCACGGTTTTTATGCAAACAATTTTCCAGGCGTCCAATAAAATAAAGAGT
>JAOTRS010000039.1:26997492-27010941 GCA_028565755.1 Dinotopterus cunningtoni | reverse complement strand
ACATAAAAACCATCCCACAGGGCCTGCGGGAATAGATGATCATTGACACTTCTTCTTTTTACTGCATCTTGATCTTTGAGTTTTATTCTGTGAGATCACTGCGTTGAAAAATCACATTTGATGTGAAATATAAAAGTCTGTTTAAGTAATATAAGATATGCTGTAAATAAACAGGAACTAATATGGGACTGGTTTTATTTTAATCACCATAGTACGTGTTGAGCTGTGTGTGCTGTACATTTTAACATATCTATAGTGACAAGATAAAAGTTCTTTCTAATTCAGGCATATTTTTAAGGTGCTGAAGAGCGTGCATCTACCCACTAATGCCAATTAGATACGATGTTAAAGCGCGGATACAAACTCGTCCAATTTAAGAAACAAATTTATTTCCGAGAGCACTTGCTGGAGTGGAGAGCACTCGGCAGTCCGTTGATAGCTGATTAAGTATTAGCACGAGGCGAGCGAGACACACTGGATTTATTACCCACGCCTTTGAGTTCCTCTCTTTAGCGGAAGCATTTTTAAAGTAAATGACTCCAGGCTCAGGAGACCTTCTCTCTGGTTCCAAACATTAGAAATAACAAGGCGAATGAGCAGAGAGTCTCTGTATGAAAAAGGAGAAAAATATCAGAAAAATGGAAACGAAAAAACATGAATCTGGGTCAGACACTTTCAGGAACAATGGAATTACACTTCCTTCAAATGACATTTGGACTTAAATCAGCCACCAAATCTGATGACACATGATAGAATATGATAGATTACTTTGTGACTCTATGATTTAAAACTATTGTCTTAAAAAATAAATAAATAAATAAAATCTTTCCAAATCTGCCAAAAATATGTTCACTTTATTTTGGGATCTGGGATCCACCCACATTCATTACCTCATAATTATAGTCCCTGTGGGTTTCATCCAGGTTCTTGGTTTTCCTCCCACCTCACATGAACACTGATTTACGGGGGTAAAATTATACTATATAGACTATAAGACGGCCTGAATGAGATTTCTTTGGCCCGCAAGTCATCCTCCAATACAATTTACAGGTACATTTAAAAAAAGATGAAAGTATCAAATATGTAGTAAAGACTGTAAAGATGTATAATTACATATAGGTGATACTCTCTAATGCTGTAACAGCAAGAGGCGAAATTGAGGGTGAGAAAAAAGGAGCGAAAACAGTAGAGGCTTGTCTTGAACATAAGTTAAAAATAAGTTAGGAATACAGTAACACACAACAGACTGTGCTGTTTAATAGGAGTGAGGAGGGGTGTGACGTGGCATGACACGAAAGCGGAGTGAGATTTCCACCCCCCAACCCCCAGAGGGGCATTATATTCAAATAACAGGAAGGTCTGCAATGTGTTACTATTATTATTCAACAATTATTATCAATTATTATAACCTTTATTTTTAGTATTTATTTTTAAGAATACTTTGTGGTGCACAGGCTCACACCTCCAGAGTTGACGGTGTGCATGAAGTTGGTTTCCTGTGGGTGCTCCGATTTCCTTTCAGAGCCCAAAGACACACTGATTAGGCTAACTGGTGCTTCCAAAATAGAGCGTGAGTGAATGTGTGTGTGCTCGTGCCCTGCTACGGATTCGCACCCTGTTCAGGGTGTATCCCACATTGTGCCCCGTGTCCCCTGGGATAAGATCCAGGCCTCCCAGAACCCGCTACGGGATAAGTGCTATAGACAGTGAGTAAGAAAGTGAATTAAGTGGTACAGTTTCATGTTTAATAGTTAGATTAATATTGTGGTACATCTCTCTCTCTCTCTCTCTCTCTTTTTCCCCCTAATACCCCTATCTCACCTATGCGGTTTGACTCAAGGTGAGATGCGGAGTTAGGTACCGTGAGGCGCCGTGATTGCCCGCCAACGTTCCGCTGGCGCTCCGCGAAATTCTGTAAGGACTGCAAGCTTCCGCGAGGACCGGAAAAAAAATTAAACATGTTTAATGTACTCACAGCGCCAAAAACTCGCGGTGAATCATAATGAACCGTACTTACAGCCACCGCGCGAAACCGCATAGGTGGGATAGGGGTATAAGTATCAAAAACACATTTTGTAATTTTTCTGAGAAACCAGACTGTATCAATTTGTGTAACTGTATTATTGTATAATTTTTCATATTATATTCTTATTCTCATTTCATATTTCTTATTTTTTATTTAAATACTCGATTTTTTTTTTCTTTCTTTTTCTTTAAGGTCATTGGCAGGCTGTAAAAGAATTTCTCTGCATGTAATACTTGTCATAAATATTTGTATTTGAGTATCAACTAACTACAAAGTCTCCAAAGTCTTAGACTATTGGGCTTGTACTCTGGACCAGTCTCTGTGTTCAACCTGTTATTATAGAATACATCATGTATTAGGACGAGTGCATTAATATAATGTACATCTATTGGTCATGTTTCAAATAAAACTATGGTATCAAACGAGTTCATGTTCTTCTCACCACAAATTTGCATATATCAAGTCTGAAGTACATTTGACATGCTTCTGTATGTGTGCTTTCTATACACCTGTGTCTTTTCAGCATTTGCTCTGTGTTTTTCCATGCAGTCAATGCCAAAAAAGTCCAGAGAACAAAACACACAGATTGACCAGATTTAATGGTTTTACTCAAGTACTATTAGCCTCACAAAGGCAGCTTTGTCAGTGAAGTTCTTTTGTTTGGTGTTAAAGCAGCACACCCTCTCACACACCTCCATAGTGACCAGAATCTGTGACACTATCTGTTCACACTATACAACATTCCCCTACACACTGAGTGCTTCCCCCGTGCAGGAACACAGGATGACACGCTGGTTCTCAGCGATTCTCCATCACTTGGATATTTCTAACCTTCTATTCAAATGGATGTTTAAACTGATTCCTGAGCCAGAGCAGCAGATGGACATGATAAAGGCCAAACTTTATCTAGTTTCTCCATGTAACCAGTGACCAGATTCTGTGAGATACTTTGCTGTATGTGCACTCTAGCCCGGATACCAATAAATCATCCAGTGGATTTAGACATATAATGTCAATTACAAACCGAATGTTAGGATGTATGAACCGAATTCTACAAGAAAAACCTTGAAGCTTAGTGTTGAATTCAATTACTCACAGGTAATAGTGATTCAATGGTGAAAAAAAATAATAAACCAGACTGAGTCCATGAATGAAAGCACATCCACTGGTTTTGTACTTTTTCTAAAGGTTCATAATATTATTAAGGTATCTGACTGTCTTTGCTTTGCTATTTTTCTGATGCTTTTTTTAATCTCTTTATGTTTTCCTGAAGGTTGGCTTGACTATAGCAACTTCTTTGTTTATATATAATGTATATAAATAAAAGCCTACATCAGACAGGTGGAACTGGGCAGAGCTATGACCAGACCAGGAATTAGGCCTAGACTTAATAACAAAGTCTAAAGTTGCACTCACATAAAGAAATGGCTTTGGACCTATTTATCATATGAATGTTTTTTGGGCAAGTAAATTGTACACAAGTAATTTGCATTTGTAATAACCTCCATTCATATAATGAACTTGCACTTTCATAGATGGTAGCAGTGAAAATTTTGGATAGAAGTTTGGATTTTTTTTCTACATTCTAGAACAATACTGGATTATTTTTTAAATATTGAATTTATACAAAGCATAAGTAGCAGACACATCTCAATATTTGTTCAGAAAAAAATATTGCACATTTTGCACACCTTCAGCATGTTTTACAATGTAGAAAAAAATAAAAATCAGAAAAAAAGACCACAGAATTAGAAGGTGTGACCAAACTTGTGTGGTGTGATAAACTTGATAAATGAATACCAAATATCATCGAGTGTCATGTAGCACGCATGCACTTGTTTTGACGCCGAGTGTCACGTGATCACAACTGAGCCAATGGTTCTTCTCTCACGCGGGTATTAAATTGTGGGTAATCGTCTCCCTTGCTCGGTCTCAGTGCACGTGTGTCACTCGTATAGTCAACATCCATGCGCGTGTGTACTGTACTGTTTACTATAACACCGTGACCACGTGAGTGCATGTAAAGCATCTGTTATTTTGTGTGTGTGTGTGTGTGTGTGTGTGTGTGTGTGTGTGTGTGAAAGCCGTTCAACCCGGCCCTTGTCTGCAAGCTAGTGTTTGTGTGTGTGTGTGTGTGTGTGTGTGTGTGTGTGTGTGTGTGTTTGGCGTGCGTGTGCTTGGTTGAGTGAGAGTCGCAGAGTCGCTATCGGTAAACTGGCGCGTGTGTGTGTGCATGTGGGTATGTGTGTGTGAACGTCATCCTACACAGCAGCCTTCTTCCCCCGTTTATTCCTCTCCTCTCTCTGGTCTCAATCACTACAAACACAATTCTTTTCAAAGGTAAAGTGCAGATTAATTTGTTTTATTTTTACTTTATATTTAGTATTAATTACTTTTATATGAATATTTTTGGGTTGTGGAATGAATCGTCTGAGTTTCCATTATTTCTTATGAGGGGAATTTGCATTAATATACGAGTGTTTTGATATACAAGCACATTTCCAGAATGGATTATGCTTGCAATCCAAGGTTAAACTGTACTGTCTATTTTATATGGCTTGATAGTATTACGTTTAAAGGATGTAGCAGACGTGATTATATAGAGGGGCTTAAGGAAAAAAATCCTCATGCTTGTTCACTGGGTCAGGAACTAACATTAACAACCAAATCTGGTCATTTTATAGCAGTGGCTTCAATTAAAGAATATAAATAACTAAAAAGAGCAAGCTAACACACCCATACATTAAGACAAATTCATTAAATTTTGGCAGCAGAAATCATGACGTATATACAGAGGACATGCCGGTCTGTCTGCACAGAGCCTTTAGATGTAAACAGAAGTCTCAGCTTAAAGAAGATTTAGCGCACTCATTTGTCACAATTACCATATTATTCTATTAGGACACTGGTGGCTGAGTGGAAAACTTCTCATCTGCCATGTGGGAGGCCCCAGATGCGGGCATTCCAATTCCGGATAGAAATGGGAAGGTTGAGTCACAAGGGGCATCTGGTACAAAACCCATGCCACACTGGATCTGTGGACCAATTGATCCACTATGATGGATTAAAGATTGATAAATGGGGCTTATTGCTGTAATCCACGTGATGAAAAATCAAGAAATGGACTGAGGATAAATTAATAATGCTGACAAGACATGTCTATCAGAAAGCTGTATATCGGCAAATAACGGCTTATGTGGATCAATGTATCTGTGGAAAACTGGTGGACGATTATCTCTGCTTAATTATTAAGAAGTGACAGAGCAAAACTTACTTCTGCTTCATTTGAATTTGAGCTCTCTATTTAATTCTACAGACTGAAAATGTGAAGCCTGGGGTTTTTTTTTCTTTCTTTTTTGTCATCTTATTAATTCTCACCAGAGAATTGACACCAGACGAAAAGTAAGAAACGATCCAAGCCAAAGAGAGAGAAAGAGAGAGAGAGACAGACAGAAAGCTGTCAGTCACATAGCCCTGACTCACAGGGGGGTCGTGTCACTGCACAGTGCCAGCTGTACCAGCCTCGTCTCTGAATCTCAATGATTGAAATCTCTATGTCGACAAAAGAGCTGCCAAATTAGGCCATTCTTTAAAATAATATGCATGTGTTCTTATTGCCAATATAACGTTCTGTTCCACTGGGTTTTAGTTTTACATTTATTCACTTAGCAGGCGCTCTTAGTCGCACAGACTTACGAGATGAGCAGGCGGCAGATGGTACAAGGATACGAGCTGCACAGACAGGCCTACAAGCTAAATACAATAGAGACTCTCAATACTTTTCACAATTTAATTGTAAGTTAAGTAACAGCTATGTAAAAAGAAGAACAGTAATTATAGAGAACGGATGCAACAGATATAAATTCATACGTAAAAATTCACTTCAGTGGAACTAAGAAACCCAAACCTGCTCTAGCTCAACAATGCCCCTGTGCACATGCTAACTCGTTAAAGACACGAGGTGTTAAGGTACTGTATGAGTAGAGGAACTTGAGTGTCCTGCACAGAGCTCTGACTAAACTCATGCCCACTAAACACCTCTGGGTTGAACTGGAACTGGAGCCTCCTTGATGTCTCAATATCAGTGCATGAGCTTACTAATGAACTCTTAGAGCTAAAAGACCACAAATGCCCACAGCCATGTTACAAAATCTACTGGAAAGCCTTTCTAGAAAAAGAGAAACAAGCTTACTATACTGTACAAGCGAAGTTAATCAATCTGGAGTGGGATTTTCACCAAGCTTAAATGTGTGTAATGGTTACTTTTGTCTCTTTGAGTCATTAGACACCGGTAAAGCAAAACCAGTGACTTTATTAGACCATGCATTACCACAGGAGGACAAATCTCTTACTCGCCTGTCCACTCCAAAGTGCACTTTGTAAAAAAGAATACAACCAGTTTGATCGAGGAGTTAAACAGAATTAACCTTTTGAACGAAGAGAGATTTATGCAACACCAACTATCATCAACTAACAACACCTTCCTTACAAACATACCCCTGTGGATTTATGGCAATTCACACCTCCACACCCTGATGTCAATGCAATCTCACAACGCCACAGGTGTGAACCACACGGTGTTTGATATCCGAGAACATTCCCAGTGTTCTCTAGCCTCTACTGAAGCTCTTCTGTGATTGTGTTCCCCGATGCT
This sequence comes from Dinotopterus cunningtoni, assembly GCA_028565755.1. Lineage (NCBI taxonomy): Eukaryota > Metazoa > Chordata > Actinopteri > Siluriformes > Clariidae > Dinotopterus > Dinotopterus cunningtoni. The sequence continues at coordinate 27,004,261 of JAOTRS010000039.1, read as the reverse complement.
GGTTAAAGAAGCAGATCGTTATTGTGTTTTAATTATGGCTGCTGTTAAACCCAACATCTACACAACTAAACAATTTCATAAAAGACCAATAAGTAGCGGGTATTTTTTTTTCTCATTCACCAAGCAGAAAAAGAAAAAACGTATATTGTCTAGTAGGCTTAGGCAATATGACCAAAAATAATCTTATCCTAACTCTTGCAGGCTTTTTTATGATACACAATATGTATAAAAAATATACAGTATACAGTAATGTTGCATTTAACAAAATGAAATTTAAAAAAAGAAGCATTTTATTTATACCAGATATACAAGATACAAATATTTAATACTTAAAAGAAGATGGAGGCACAGTGGCATAGGGTTCGATTCCCAACTCATGTTCTCCCCATGCATGGTGAGTTTCATCTAGATACCCCGGGTTTCTCCCACAGTCCAAAGACATGCAGATTAGGCTAACTTACGTTCCCAAATTACCCATAGTGCATGCATGTGTGTGTGTGTGTGTGTGTGTGTGTGTGTGTGTGTGTGTGTGTGTGTGCCCTATGATGGACTGGCACCTTGTCCAGGGTGTACTGTGCCCAAAGTCTCCTAAGACAGGCTCCTTGTATCCAGTGACCCTTTACAGAATAAGTGGTATAGAAAATGAATGAATAAAAATTATTAAATAGTTACAGTTAATTGTTTTAACATTACGGTGTTCATTCATTTCGATGCTGCATGTTCTAGTGACAGTATCTGATTCTTTTCTCCATATCACTTGCTCCTGAATGACGATGACCCGATACACATGCAATTTTGCTCTTTTTGCTGCTCTCTGACATGTTGAATAAGACTTCCAGGTTGCTCTTCACTGATTGTGTCCTGAAACATTTTTAGTAGGCCCCTGCCATGAAAAGGGATCAATGATTCTGTCATTTCCAGTTTCCGTACCATCCTCTGAGTAACACCCTTTAATGGTACGTCAGGAACACCATATTTACTCCCTAAATTCACCCTGACATTGCTTAAACGAATAGGTGAACCAATAGATTCGCACTATGAAGACGCACTACTCAATACTGTATAGCATCCTGATGAGAAGTCGAGTGACTGAATAAAGGGATATGGCGTAAAATGGTGCGATAGCTGGCTGGCACCTACATTATCAGTCCAACTCAGGGGCAACCTGGCGTGTTCAAAGCTCCATATACTGAGGAGCACATTGTACGTTGTTTCATGCTAATTTTTTCGTCCTAACAAAAGTTATTCCAGACTATTCTTTTCTGGAAAATCTCTATAGACTCTTTCAAGGGGATTCACTCTGTATCAGTTCATCTGTAACTTTATATTAGAGATTAAATGATCGATCAGCCATTTAGCAAAATTGGCAGGTTTTCAGTTTGATCGGCTGTGACCAGATATAATGAGGCCAATCAGCCTCAGATATAAACAATTCTGTACCGAGTGCAAAAGCTTCCATGTGGCGCAACCAAAACAGCAACATTTTTTATGATGTTACATTAATTAAAAGTCGCATGCGTTTAAAGCCTTCGACCTGCCTTTTTCTCCAAACTCTTTGAATGAATTAGTCTTAAACCCACTTATTAAACACGATTACACAAGTTCCAAAATGCAGTATACTAATCAGTCAAAAATCGCATGCGTTAGAGGTCGGACACGCCCGCACTCTTGCAGCCACTTAACTGGAGCGCTCCCTGTCAAGTTGAGTTTGAGACTTTGGAGGTCTTTGAAGAGGTAAAATGTCACCATTTCTTTATATTCCTGCAGATAGTGCACTCTGTTCTGTTTTCATCGTAGGCGTGAATTATTTGCTAAGTTTGTTTGGAAATAATAATTATAGTGGAGTACAGAGATACCTGCTGCTCAGTTAAATGTTAAACTCTTGTATTTAAAGTTAGTTTGTATTGTTTAAATGCTGCCCTTGGCATTTAAGTGAAAAAACTAATTTACAAAAAACGGGCTACATTTAGTTAAATTATATTACGTACAAAAAATTTTTAAAGGTCTAAAATTGTAACAAAATGTAATGGGGAGTGGGGAAAAGTGGATGAATGTGACATAGAATTGGGATATTTATAAAATCGTGATACAAACAGAATCGCAAATTTTGATCAAATTGGCACCAAGGTATCGTCATAACATCGTATTGGGAGATGATGGGTGATTCCCATCTCTAGTGCTGATTCAATTTGTATTGTGATTCTGTTAGCATCATAAATTTATTTTATTTTATTAAAATCCTAAAAAAACTTGATACATAATTTGCTCTTACCACACAAAATGCTGTGCTGTCTGCCAATGTTGTGTATAAGTAGTTTAGAGTACAGCGTCCTGTAGCTTTATGGACGAAATGCAACACATCAAATGCAAACAAAGATAAAATAAATTTTAAAAAATCATTAAAAAATAGATTTTTAATTTTTTTCAAGATACATTAACTTTCACGCAAAAGAATCACGATATGTAACTGAATCGATTTCCCCCATCTCTATTAATTCACCACTGAAATGATTCACTTTTCATGCTGTTTATTTGCGTCGTTCCTGGTGTGTAAAGACCTTAACGATAAACAAATGGAAAAAAAAAATGAAACAGCTTGACAAGAACCATACATGTTAATTATGAAGCCGTTTAAACAAAACTTGCACACAGTTTCTTTTTGTTAATTTTTTTCCACTCATAGAAAAAGAAATAAAAGTAAACACCATGATTTACATAAAAGGGCAGCAACTTTTAGGAAGAATGAACTATTCTTCTACATTCTTCATGGAAATACATTCAGACTGATGTAGCTGCAGAAATTTGTTACCAATCTTTTAACAAATAGGATTAAAATCCAATCAAACTCTTAATGCAGCAATTAAAACTCCATCACAAGTCACTGTAACCGTGGGAGAGTGGAGACGGTACTTCAGAAAGACATAAAAATTTTTCATCCTGCAATTACCATTCAATTTGACAATTAGCATATAAATGGTGTTAATAAGACTGAAATATGGCACTGTTTCATTACAGCCTTGAGTCAGAGTTTTTCACTCGTGTACAATTTAATGAGTCTCTTTAGAGGACTTTGGGGTCAGGGTGAGTCAAACCACTCTCAAAGGTAAAACAAGAGACATACGTCATGAGGGAGGGACACATCGAAGTACTAAAATGAATGGCTGTTAAAAAATAAAATAAAAAATTCAATGATTGTGGAAGAAGAATGGATATTATGAAATATTCATAAAAATAAAGGTGAAATTCATGACTAAAATTAAATATATGTAAACTGAATTTTTAACTCAGTGTGTGTGTATGTGTATGTGTGTGTGTGTGTGTGTGTGTGTGTGTGTGTGAGCTATGAATGAGCAAAATGTACTCAAGCTGAAGCTAAATGGCTAATTCAATTTTATCTATAATGACCAGAGATCTGTCAAATCGTTGAAAAAATGTCTGAAGCAGCTTCCAATCCATCAGTCAGGTCAAATAAAGGTAAACTTGGCAGACGCGTCAGGCCGAGGTCCTCCATTAATCTTTACAGTCATGTGTAATTAGCATCAGCTGCATGAGCGGCCAAGATGCCATAAATAACTGAAATGCAGAAGTGAAAAAAAGAAGAGCTCGTCTTCTAACGACCCTGACAAATAGCAAGTGCGACCACCATGTCAGAACGTCTCGTAAATCTGCTTCTGTGTTTTTTTTTTCTATAAGCTACTGTAAAACCCATTGTCTAACTTGCTACATGTGTTCGTCTTTCATTTGGCTTTCAGGAGAGTCCATCAAGTTAGGGAAATACTGATCCGAATTTAAGGTCAGAGACTAAATAAAAAAAATCTCATTTTTAAAAAAGCCTTTTTTTTTTGGTTTTTGGTTTAAAGAATCGATGCAGGTCCTGTAAGACGAGCGCTTCAGTCAGGAGCTCTCAGAAGCAGAGTGTGTGTGATGGCTAACATCAAATAGGCAAAGTGCATGAAGTGTGACAGAGTGCAGTCCTCAGGCCAAAGCTGTTAGGAATGAGAGGAGGCAAGCGGCCAAGCAGCAACTCATACTGAGACTGAGACACGGACTATCAGAGATAAGGAGGCACACACACACACACACACACACACACACACACAGTCTAATCTATCCACCTATTGCACTTTTCAGACCCAGAACTTGTTTCCTCGCACGTGTTTCCTGTGTGCACATGTGTGCAGCCAGAATATTGCCTTTGACTGTTCCCAGGTCAGACGATTGATCTGTCTTGCAGTGCTGTCCTCTCATAAATATGTAATCTATTTCTTTCTTTCAGTTCACACACAGAACAGAAAAAAAACTCAGCTCAGGTTTCCTTTTTTGTCCGTTAAGAATTCAAACGTGTTCTGCTGGGATTTAATTAAATCAGACCGCTCTCTTAAAAAACGACTCACAAATATGCTAATAACATTAGGGACTTATAATGTGCCGTGATCGCTTCATGCACAGAATGAGGCCTTTTCTCATTGACCCATATGAAGTAAATGAACAGAAGTGCAGAATTTTTTTTTTTAAAGAAAGGAATATATTACAAGAGCAGAATGAAGAATCCTAAAAATATAAGATGCTAATAAATATAAGATGCTAATCAAACAGGAAGGTGGAAGTAGACTTTGACAATTAGAAAAGATAGAACGCTCTGCTTATAAAGATTACCGGAACAGCTGACACTCCATGTTCTGCATTATGTTCAAAGCAAATTCATACCTCCATCTGCAAATAGGTCTCAAATTAAGGTAAGAACATGAGTGGTGCCAATTAGAAAGCTCTTTTTAATTACTGTCAAGAACATTTCAGAGATTTCTGGTTAACTGTTGTAATTGAGCTTTTACACTGTCATTTAAATTTTTTTTTATTCACAGAGAAAATGGGAGATAAAGATGTAATAGCATGAGAACATTTTAGGGTATGATTTAGCTCTAGCAAAATGTGAATTTATACCATTTCCAAGTCATCTGCAATTCCAATTAAACTCTTCCAACGTCTCCCTTCATGTTTGATTCATAGTCTAAGGGTTGCGACTGAGACAGTATGAGACATGCTCTCAATCGATCTCAATTTAGTTATGAGGTGGAGGATAAACAAAAGGGTGATGTGATTACTTCGGAGAAAGAGAAGCAACAGGCCTTAGCAATCGATTGAATGCAGAGGCAAGAGCTTGCTGGTGAACCATTACATCAGAAAAAGGCTAAAGGGCATTGAATGTGTTTCTTGCTGTGTTAAAAACGTGGCTAATAAGAAACAATATGGAGAGTATGCAGCAGACAGCTAAGACAAACTGGTTAGCTAATAGCCGATAGTTAATTTACACTTGTAGATCAATAAAGCACATCTATTATATATCTGCTTATGTATTTAATGCTTCTTCATAAAATGCATAAAACAATTTATATTATCATAATTCCATATTATATGTAATAAGTAAAGATGCATCGATTTATTGGCCAATGACCGGAATCTGAGATATTTTACCTTGATCAATCATGATTGGCCGATCAGGTTCATCGATATCCGCTTCGGTGAAAGTCAAACCACCAGGCAACAGAAAAAAATGTTTGACCTATCATTCAGAGACCCCGGCTGGGTCTAGTGAGAAAACTGCCCATGTTCTTAGGTGAAGAGGTGTGGACTACTTACATTCTTATATCAACAGCACTATCTACCAAGTGTGTTATGCCTCCCCCAACGATGCATGAGCGCAGCCGACTGGCGTCACATGTCTCAGAGGAAGCATTGTTCAGCTGGTAGTGGTCGCCTTAATTTCAGACAGATTTTTTTTAATAATCCTTTTTGTGGGATATTTCCCAAAAGAATTCTCGTAACGCAAAACATTTTGTGCTAGGTTGCCTGCTGTCCATTATGCTCGGGAGATCTGGCTGCATGTGTTGTTTTAAGTTTTGTGTGGGTGCGCAAAAAAATTAAGGGGACTATAGCGGCCTAGTCCTAAATCAGAAAATTTGGAATTTGGGGAAAACCAAAAAAAAAAACTGAAAAAGAAATTTCACCGCATACCCAGTGGTGACGAGGGACTGGGACACAAAGTCAATCCCTCTACATGTACACTTTAATTTCAAGTCAGCTTGATTATTGTAATGCCCTCTATGTTAAAGATGGCCAGGCTTCGCCTGCACGGATGTAGTTGGTCCAAAATGCTGCTGCACATTTTTTAACAGGACGATGTAAGTGGGACACATAACTCTGTGAGCAGTTCAGGGTCAAGTTCAAGGTCTTGTTAATTGTCTAAGGCCTGAATAATTTAGCACCACCATATATTTCTAACCTTTTGAAGCCATATAGTCCAGCACTGTCTCTCAGGTCTTGTGATCAGCTTTTACAATGCAGATGCCATCTCTAGGTTGAAAAGTCAGGACGATTTTCAGTAGCAGCCCCTAAACTCTGGAATGAGCTCCTCCTGTACATCAGGCATCTTCCTACTTTTAAATTCCACTTTAAAACTTAATCTCATCTTTTTATACTCTTTGGCATTTAATACAGTGTGATGACATACACTACCGCTCAAAACTTTGGGGTCACTTTCTTCCCAAAGTTGACTCCATGGTCGTTCCTGATTTTTATTTCTTTCTGCAGGTAGAAGAGGTAAGTTTTGGTCTTGCCTTCACGGGAAGGTCTTCATTATGTAAGAACTATTCCAGAAAGGCTGATGTTCGTGCCTTAAAATAACAGACTATTGTTGTTATTTTTGTTACATAATTACCTAATTTTAATTTTGAAATCCCCAGTATTGTTGCAGAATGTAGAAAAGAAAAAT
>JAOTRS010000039.1:26940762-26952941 GCA_028565755.1 Dinotopterus cunningtoni | reverse complement strand
TCTGTTGAACAAATTGCTTTCTACTTCTACTTTAATCTTTCCAATGGTTGAGACCACGGCTTGTCGTTGCTCAAATTTTTAATAAATAAATTAATAAAATAAAACCAAATGGATTTTTTTTAGTTTTCTACAAATGTTCATAATATTCCTGAGTACACGAGAGATGTGTAGAGATGAAATTTGAGAAGAAACCTTCCAGCTGCTGTTCATGTCGATGCTGCAGCCTCTTGCTTTAACCGTGAAGAGGCAAAAAGAACAGTATAGGGTCTTTCGGTCTTTCTTACAGCCTGAGTTATGATCCAATTACTGAAGTAATGTCAAATTCCCAATGTGAATTATAAGATGCCATTTGAAAAGTCATTCTAGTCATTTTGCTTTTACTGCTGTTGAGAGAAAAAGGGGACAAGGTCAAAGACACTGCAGCTAATTTATCCCGCTTCACTGATAGCTGACATTTGATTAAATGGTAATGAAACAGTAGAAAATATTCAGGTGTCTGAAAGTGAGACTTAAACCTGGAGCTGCAGTTCCTTCTGCTGAAGAATACAATGGCATCTTTTACATATTCAGACTCAGCTTTGCTGCAGTGTTTTGCATATTTATACATGTTCTTGTCAGATAATTTCAAGGTTGTTCTTGCTGTATTCATTAATTAATTCAAATAGACGCTCTCTTACTTGTTGCCCTTTTCCACATCCTAGAATTTCTTCCCATCTTCTCCAAGGCAAAGCTATAAAATGTTTCATTAGCTTAACTTTTTGACCCTCTCATATACTGTATATCTATACTTCCTGGCCAAACTAATATTAGCGTAACAGCATGGATAAATTGCTAAATACGACTAAAAAGCAAAGCATTATGACAAATTTATTGTGGGCAATCATCCCCGCCAAAAGCCTGAGTGTAAAATATTGTAAAACCCCTATAGTGAGGTTTAATATTAGCCTGTAATTAATGTGTCCAAACAGCACTGATTTAATATCCTGTGTGTGTTATTATGAGGGCTGAGACACACTGTTACTCTCAGAAAGACGCACTTTGATGACAGGCGCATAAAAATGACCAACAGCAGCATCATCGAGTTGATTATGAGCTACTAAATGAACCACGGTGTGATCATTTCCTAAGTGTCTGTGTGTGTATGTGTGTGTGTGGGTGTTTGGAGTGGTTAGGGTGAGTGGGTGGGTGGGGTGTTCACTACTCAGGAGTGAAATATACTGCATTAGTCCATTCGTCTTATAGAGACTCATTAAAACAGAGTACATATTTATATTAAAGAAATAAACAACGCACTTCAGTTGGAGGATGTGATGAAACAGAGAGAGAATTTCAGTGTCTTCTTACAGCAGGGCTGTATTTTATAGAGTGAGTGGAAATGCGATAATATGGTACCAGAATTAAACATTATTCAGATTTAAGTATATGATTTTTTTTAAATCACCTTTACAATAAGAGTCAAAGGTGCCACAGTGTTTATCCATTACAAATGAACTAAAAATTAAATTATGATCAATCTTATTTGTGAATAGCTTTGGAGGAAAGCATCAGTTAAACAAACAATTATAAATCAAATTTAAATCAGTTTAATCATTGTTTAACTTTTAGAATGGGGTTAAATTGTTTAAAGAAATCATGCAATGATATACATCTCTTTTTTTAATTTGAAAGACCAATTGGTTAAAAGGTTTTGATTAAAAAAAAAAAAAAAAAAAAAAAAACCAGCGGCATGGTGGCTTAGTGGTTAGCATTGTCGTCTCGCACCTCCAGGTCACTTAAACACTTGGTGAAGTTGATTTGTAAAGCATTTACAAATCATTTCCACACACAGTGTGATGAGAACTCACAGGATTGGGACTAAACAGCTGTGTGTTTAAAAGAAAACCACTTGTGAGAGTGAGAGTATCAGGAAAAAAGGGTTTGATTTTCTATGGAGCACAAAGATTGGAAAAAAAGACTTTGGAGCGATGAAAAAAGGTCATGTGGTCTGATGAGTCCAGATCGACCCTATGCCAACGTACTGGGTGTGTCAGGGTGAGAAGGGAAGAACCTGAAGAGATGCACCCATCATACACGATGATGTGCATGAAGTGCAAGAAGAGAGGCACCCACTGTACAAGCCTCTGGAGGCAGTGATACAGTATGATATCAGGTTGTTTCAGTTGATCAGGTCTAGGCTCAGTAATGTTAGGTGGCAATAAAATTAAGTCAGTTGACATCCTAAAAAAGATAAAGTTCGCTTGTTTATGTGAGCTGGAAAGTGGTATTATGTCATACTGTAACAAAGACCCTGCCATATGCCAGTATGCACGTTTTTTTTTTTTTTTTTTTTTTTTTTTACCAGGGCAGCTAGGGTGATTCACTTGTTTAAAAAAGCTGTTTTATTACTATTATTGTCTTTTCTGCAACAAAATTGTGCAATTGTGTCATATTGTGTGATATTATGTTTTTTTTTTACTTTATTCTATTTTTAAACATTTACTTAATGATTTATATTTAAAATAAAAATGGTTATTAATACAGTTATCAGCAGACCAAATGTTAGATTCTAACAGATTTAACAGCAGTCGACTTCGTTATCTGGTTTATTATTGTTATTACAAATTCATCCTAGACTATTCTGTCCTACAGTGGTTTGGGTTTTTCAGCCTGATGTCTGATGATATCTGGAGAGTCACACATGTGTGTGCTGCCAAAAAGCCTCCTGAATGTCACACCTCCTGCCTCCATTTTCCGCTCGGCAGATCAGAGACTTGGACGTAAAGTGGGAGTGAGAGTTTCTGAGAGTGCCACATGAACTCAGTGTGATAAACAGACTCAGTCTTTCCACACTGAAACATTTCTAAAGCACTGATGGATTTGTTTCTTTTTCAGACCTCTGCATATGTTCTCAACTTGAAAGAAAGTCCTTAGTTTGAATGTGTGAATTGGTTGTGCTGTTTTCTGGGCACTAGGTGGCACGCATGCTTAATGCTGATGGATCTATATATGTGACAATCAAAATGCAAACAAGAACTCATTGCATTTGTCTCAGAAAAGTCAATCTCTAAATAAGGCAGCAAACCTTTGGTGGAAAAGTGGCAACAAAGGTGCAAAAAGGTACCAGGATCAAAAAGAAATGTCAGTACCCTGATCTGGACAGATGCACACAAATGTCCTCTGGTATTTTACAGAATGTTGTGTTCTGCATATGGTCTGTTGTGCAGTTAATTAATTCCAGATAAGCTGTGACTAACTGCCGAAGCTCTGGACAGTTCCCCTCCATGTCAGCAGAGGACATGGTTGCCTGAGTCCGTGTCCTGTTGTAATGGTATTCTAACCATTTTAGTGCATGGTCAAGTCATGACAGCTCAGAGCTGTCCACATTAACACTAAATAAGGAATTCATTAAATATCTGTCAACCATATACATAATATATTATTAGCTAGAGGCACAAACCACTTCTGCACCATACTGAACTCTCACAAACATTCCAATACCTCCCTATGATTTTCTATGATCTAAAGAACACACCAATTCGGGATCAGATTTAGGACTGTGAGCAAGGCCCCTTACTCCGTTTGCATATCCTGAACTCATCAACTACCCTGCATTTAGCTAAAGGTCATAATTCATACTTTATCCTACAACCAGAAAAAATAAAAGGACAACCCAGGATGATCTGCTCAACACTGAGGTCTTCTAAGTTCATTAAATGATGCAAGATCACCACAGCTTCTCACAGCCTCAGCAGAAATCAAGAAATGTATAAACCTATATTTGCAATATACAGTATAGACATATTTGCTTGGTTAATCTACAACACTGTCTGTACAGCCTGTGGCTTTGAAAAACACATATATAAAATATATCACACTGAAAAACACTGTATTATGCTATTGTTAAAGATACTTGTACTCTGAGGAGGGCTGCTGTTAGCACTCACTTCGAAGGTCATATCTATAATAAAATCTGAACATTTTTATGACATGGTATAATGATTCCAGAACGCATTAACATGTTTTGTAATTATTTATGAACAACTTCTAAGGTATATATGATTTTTTAACATAATCTCTCATAACAGTGGTGTAAGAAAATGCAGTCAGGTTGATACATTTTGGAACAAATATTTATTTTAGACATTTTCCCTCTGTACACCACCACAGTGAATTTGAAATGAAACGAAGTCAAGACTTTTAGCTTTAATTAAAGAGGTTTGACAAAAGAGTGGCATTAACCAAATAAGAATTACACACACACACACACACACACACACACACACACACACACACACACACACACACACATTCAGATCTTGAGTTGTTCATTTCAAGTTCAATGTGATGGTGCACAGAGACGGAAATATATATCACTTTGTTCCAAAATTTATGAACCTGACTGTATATACTGTATCATTAATGCCATACAAACTCATTTTCGACACTGAGAACTGAGAGTTACTTTAGTATTGGTAATATTTAATGTGCAACATAATGTTGTTATAAACACATCATAGCATACTTTATATGAATTTTTAGATAACATATAGCCATTTTGTTAGATTTTGCTTTCATGAACACAACAAGGTGAGGGATCTGTGGCACTGTACAGTACATAGTGACTCCAAAAAAAAAATCTTTCTCAAACATTAAGAAATATGGAGATATTTCCAAAATACAATGTGCAATTTCATGACAAAAAAAAGGCAAAATATTGTTTTGCAAAATAGAGTCTATATTCATGTTCCTAGAGGCTGTGGAAATCACAGTGTCCATGGAGACTGTCACTGTCGTTAATGGGTCTTACTGATTCAGTGGAAGTTTGGGTAATCAGTGTTTGCTTCCCAAAAAAGTATAGAAATAAACAATTTTAACAGCAGTTCTGCTCTAAAGATATTACCATGGGTCAATATCATTAGTTAGACAGTAACAAAGGTCAAGGGAGTAATTACTGGTTTGCAAGTGGAAAGGGAAGTGGGATGAAGTAATGTTAGTAACTAAAAGAAGAAAAGCAAGAACATGAATGCATTCAGTGTTTTGATTGGTACTGTAACAAAAGCACAACTACAGTTCTCTACAGTTTTAGAAGTTGTGCTTCATATGGCACATACAGTCCCAGGTGGCGGTGCTGTCACACATCACGCATCAGGAAAAAAAATAAATCTCTGGGGAAGATTCCTGATGATCTTTGATTTGGTATTCTTTCATTTTCAGAGAGCTATACAGTCCAGGAGGGGCACAGTGATTTTACTGCTGTCTCGCTCCAGTTTCTCAGGTTTAATCTTTCATGCTGTTCATGTGGAGTTGTATATGCTCCCTGAATCTTCATATCTTCAAGTTTTCTCTGGGTTCTCTACTTTCCACACAACACTAGAACATACCAGTGGGTGAACTGGTGAATTAATGCATGAATGAGTGGAATGTATTTGTATCTGTGGATGGTTTCCTGGAATTCCTGCTAACAAGCACCGTCAAGCTCAGTGTTCATACTTATTTTGGAAAGGACTGTGTATATTGACTGACATTGAAACTACACTAAAACCACAAAAAAACAACTATCTCCCTATGCAACACACACAAATGTAGACAGTAAAAGGGCTGAAAAACAGGGCTGTTTTTTCGAATAGTTTTGAACCTGGCCATGCTGCAAAACAATGAGAAAGCAGGACTTGAGAGTTGTCCCAAGATACATTATTATCTGGACTACACACTGGCAACTAGCCGCACATACAGGTGACTTGCCTCTCTCTCTCTTTCTCTCTCTCTGTCTCTCGAGGGTAAGTGTATGTGTATTCCTGCTGCTTGGTGTGATGTTGGTGATTGATCCTGACATAATTCTACTGCTGTGCCCTGGCCTCCCACCCCCCAAACGGACCTGCCGAATCATTCCAATACTCTACTTCCACACATGCAACTCATTATTTGCTGTGGATGGTCCTACATGGATATCCCAAAGATATGTACTTGGGTCCTTACAGTAAATCCACAACCCTCAGGTCTAGGCTCAAATAAGCACAATTCATCCATGACAGAAGCATGTATACAGTGCTCAGTCTTGGTCATAGCCAGAGGGAAGCTGCTTGCTGTTAGACTCCAGATAAGTTATAAGCTACATATTCTGTATACAATGCCAGGATCACAGAAACAGAAAGAAAAAGATGCAGCTGTTTCACAGGACTGTTTGTGTGCAACACTTGGAATTTTGGAAGGATGTTTGGCAGGTACTTGAAGAAAAACGAGCCCGAACATTATTACAAGTGATGTAGTTAATAGCAATGTAATGTTTTCCAACAGTCCATGACATAAATATTCTTGATTTTTCTCCAAGTGAAGATAAGTTAACATCCTGCCAAAATATGCCTCATGTGTAGAATCTGAATAAATGCTCCTCAAGCATTGAAACCAAATTGACAGGCCTAATTTCTTACAAATGTGTTTGGGCATTCCCAGAATTGCACATGATTTAGCTGTCAGTAACCTCCCAGATCAAATGTGTGCAGATATTTATGCATTTACTTACCTGTTTAAATGGAATCACTTTTTTCTTGCAGATGCCTTGTGGCTTCTCGTCATCACATTCCAACACCTCGGATGCTACAACTATGTTCATGCATTGCTGGTTGTACTCAAATCTTGTTAAATCCTGTTAAAGCTAAAGTAAATATCTGACAATTTCATATTTTAATGAATTACACATTATACTTTTTATTCCTGCACGAAGGCACATTTGATGTTTTTGAAGATAACCACAAACAAGTTGATTCCTGTTATCATATATGTTACAGTGGTCTACAGCACTGTGCTTTGAAATAGCTTTATGTAAAAATCTTTTGCACTGACATCTTTTGACATGACGACATGGCAGACCCTGCGAAAGCTCGTGGAACGTTCTGCAATCACTCACGGTTGCTTGTGGTGCCTTACACCACATCTCACTGTGTCAAGTAAGATAAAAAAAAAAACAGCACAGATGCACTTTTAGCAAGAAAACACATCTGATAACATTACAGTAGCTGCTTCTCAGTTGTTTCAAATTGCCACTAAACTGTTTATGTTGTCTTTCATGGCTTACATACCTTTTGGTGCAAACTAGCTTCTAACACAAGGCTCAAACCCCAATCCCTCTCTACCCCCTGATCAAGGGCACTACTTGGTGTGTGGAACAAGGGATTTAATGCCCTACATAGTGCACTAGCTTTCCACTTGAGATTCAACCATGGAACGGTTAGTTAGCTATTAATTAGAAAGCTTGAAATGTCATGCAAATTACGCATATTCCATATGCATCAACCCATTTGCATCAGAAGCAACGAATAAACTAGCAATGTTAGCAATGTTAGCAAACACCACCATATCCGGTAGGGATCATAAATCTGTACACCATAATCTTGTTATGATAACAAATCAAACTTCCATTTTCACACACTTGCTTCTCTTTTGAATAGGTTATGAAGTAATCTACAACATACTATGAAAACACTCAGCAGAACAGAAGCTATCACTTGCAAGGTCGTGCTTTGATCTGTGTGACAAAACATCAGATAATATGGCACATAATCAGGTAATCATTGGGTCATCTTTCTGTTATTTATGTTGGGCTCAAAAATACACCTTGTAAGTAAGTATGAGTAAAAAAAGGTGTATGTTAAATGTCAGTTAACAGTACTTCTGGACTTCAGTAATCTACTGTTGTGATTGACATCATGGTAGTCATGTGATCTTAAAAGATCTATAATGGTAAACTAAGAGAAAATGGAAAAGTTCAGCCTTCATAAAGTATGATCCAAATTTCTAATTCCAGCTTGATATTATAAGCTTCCCAATTAGCAGGTCTCTCTTCCTGAAATGAAACCTCTGACTATTATTTTGTAATATTGCTTCAGCATAAAAAGCATCAAGCATAATCACCTCTTTGTTCTGTTCCTGCATCTTGACAGCTGCAATTAAAGTTCCCTTTGGCTGTCAACTGGCACCACTGAGTCCATTCACTTTCCATCAGTGTGTGTCTATAATATGTCATCATTGTCCCCATCCTCCTCTCTATCTCACAATCCAGGCCTGATTACTGATGCCATTTTGTCAGGCCTCCCTCAGGCTTGTTGTATTTTTTTTCCTCCAGTGTCATATTTCACAGTGTCAGTCGAAAATACGAAGCTGTATCATCGCAAAATTATGAAGCTACACATTTAACCTGCATACAGTATATTTCACTTGTTCATCTTCAATAACCACTTTATCCTGGTCTGGATCTGATCCCAGTACCTGGATCTAAACCCAGAAATAGCAGGAACGGTCTCTGAATAGGAAACCAGCCCATCATAGAGCGCACACATATGCAATTCTAGGTGGCAATTTAATGCATCCAATCTGCTAAAAAAGAATGTTTTTTTTTCTAAGTAAACCAAAGCAAAACCAGAAATGGGAAAAATATAAAACTAGTAACATAGATTACCTTATAGAGTATATCTATCCATCTCACTTATCCTTTGTAGAGTTGTAGGGTTGTAGGGTCATTCCTTATCACAGGGAACTTATGGCACAAAACAAAAACAAGTTACACCATGGATGGGGTGCCAACCCATGGCAGGGCACAAACATTACCCCACAGCTCTTTGGACCCTGGACGGAAATCAGAGTACCCAGAGGACACCCACCAAGCACACACAGACTGGAGGCAAGATTTAAACCCCCAACCCTTGAGATAGTGCTGTCAATATACCCAACATTACGTATATCTGTACAGTATATTGTTTTCATCAGTGGTCTATAGCTGTGGTAGCAAGATTTTTAGGCCCAGGTGTAATGTTTGCCCCATGACCTTTGTGTAGCACCTGATATCAACATTATGTCTTTCAGCATATATTATGGTGCTTTTAACCGAGGGAAGAAGCTTACACCAGTTTATTTGCTGGTCTCTAGAATAAGCACTGAATTTACCAGCCAAGTCCTTTTAAAATTCAGTTAAGGATGAGACCGTTATTTACATATGCATAGATGCTTCATAAATGCCCTCAAATGCCAGTGAAGTGATTTGCCTGTCTCAGTTAGGACGGAAAGAATGTTTTTTTTTTTTTTTGATATAAGTGATGTTTTAAAATCCAAATTAATAGGTTCTGATAAATTGGCCTCCATGGCTGGCAAAGGATGAAATGCTAATTCTTCAGTGTATTCTAAAGCTCTGGTGGTCTTGCCAAACCAACATGGTAGTTTCACCATCCATCATCATCCAAGGCTGGGATATTTAGAATGTCCATAGGTAACATAAATAAAAGATATGAGAAATTCAAGTCAGACCAATGCAGAAAAAAACAAGCTCTTGACATAAAACCAGACTGGCAGAGCCCAAGGTAATTGCAAAGACTAAAAGGGGAAAAATCACGAAGCTGCTGTGCAGGTCAATAGATGAACGGACAATACCATGCCTAGTAACATCAGGAAACATGGGCTTGTGGTGTAAATATAAAGTGCATGGACCATGCTAGCGTCACAATTAGTTTCTTTTTTCCCCTCTAAATCCTTTGTGTGGTTGATTTCTGAGCCATGTTTAAGTAATCAGAGCAGGCCACTTACATTTTGATATATGAATAATAAAGAATGATCTAAGCCATGAGCAGCAGTGGGTTTTTTTGTTTGTTCTTGCCAGTTAACCACACAAAAAGATCTGGCCATGAAAGAGGTGTTCTTTCAATACTGATGATGGACTGCTCAACTCTATGCACATTTAAACAAGAATAAATGAGCTGCATGGAGATAAATGTTGAAAAATCTAATAAAACATTTTTTAAGCCAAATAAAAAACTGCTCAGGAAAGTAAAAATATTCTACTAGGTATTAACAGTATAATAATAATAATAATAATAATAATAATAATAATAGGCTCCAAACATGTTTCCTTCACTTTATCCTGGTGAAGGTCATCATTGATGCAGGGTCTGTACTGAGAACACTGGGTGTGGCTGATTTCCATATTTGAAAAGCCCCTAAGACTCCCCATTTTGAACAACATTCCTAGGATAAAACATTCCGATTTATGGATTGTGTGAACTTTTTAACTATGCTTTGCTATAAAATAAATGCTAAAGGGGTAAACCTCTCAGAGTTTTTACTTACTCTGGGAAAGAAAGGCAGTGAAGGAGGAAGTAAGGGTAATAAGTGTAGCCACTGGAGGACAGGGAAGGTTTAAGGTCAGTGTGTGTGTGCTTGCTCCTATACAACAAACTCCCCCCGGTTGTGTCCAATGGTGTGAACCAAAAAGAGTTATGGACACTGAATGAGCAGAGGCCCTAACCCTGATGGCCTTCGTGAAACTTTAGTCTGAAGTTACCAAACTCAAACATCTGTACATTTATATCTAAATTAATTATTTATAAGCCTTCTATTTAGAGAACATAGTCCTTTAGAGGCATTCTATGTTGTGAGAAACCCACATGGTTGTTTTTTACTATTATTAAGTTGTTTATGTATGAATCAGAATTCACAATGAAGCTAATTCTTCACACTGTCTTCACACAGACAGTTTTTATTGTCTTTTTTTTTTTTTACCAACAAAGATGTAAGTCCTGTTTATTCTGTGTAAAGTGTGCATATTTGGCTTACAGTAATGCTGTACTAAGAGCATTAGTGTCCACTGGGACTTCATTAGGTCTCCCTGTTTCTCTCTCTTCTCTGTACAGAAGTACAGAATTATTTTATTGTGTATATCAGTTTCCTTTGTTTTCTTTTACACCAGATGATTTGATTTCTTTCACATTCTCTCTCTCACTTGTTCTCTATAGCGCTTATCCTGTACAGGGTCATGATAGGGTTGATGACTATCCCAGGAGACTTAGGGGACTCGGTGGGGTACACCCTGAAAGCGGTGCCAGTCCATCACAGGGCACAAGGATGCATACACTCAATCACACTACGAGCAATTTAGAAACACCAATTAACATAATCTGCATGTCTTTAGACTATTGCAGGAAACCTGAGCATCTGAAAGATACCCACCAAGCATGGGGAGAACCTGCAATATCCATGGACACAGACCTGAAGGTGGGACTCAAACCCTTGGTCCTGGAGGTGCGAGGCCACAGTGCTAACTACTACACCACTAAGCCTCCCTTTTACATTGGCTTATGCTAACAATCTGTTTAATGTTCTGTAATATTTGTGAATGCATTCTATACAGTATGATTGTCACATTATAAGATAAGTTGGTAAGGAGACAGAAAAATGGTATATATTGCTACAGTAAACTAAGATCCTCTGAACCGTGATGGTCTAATGGATATGGCTGTTACCCTCTTCCTGCTCCAGGAGAACTGTACTGTATATGGTTGCCTATACAGTCTGACCCTATTTTCTTAATAAGCTGTGATATGTGAATGAAAGAGTTTCACTGTGTTGTGATGTTATGTGACAAATAAAGGTTTTACCTTCTTTTTCTTCTATTAAAATGTTATTGCATATAAGACATAAAAACCTGATAGATACTGGGTAGGCTTTTACACATTTAATTAAGCAGGAAGAGCGACAAGTTGTATGATGAGGCCCAAAACACAACTTTACATGTTTTAGACATTGTATGTTTAACCTAGGTTTATCTGAATTAATGTTCAGTTCACACGCATTCAATTACACGGTATAAGTTTTTGGCGGTCTCGGTCAATTGAGAGCTTGTTTTGTCCCCTAAAATTAATTAATTAATTAAAAAAAAAAAAAAAACAGAGACACGAATTTGTCAAACATTTCCATGATAAAGTACACTGTCAGAAAAAAAATCAAACACAGCTTAATTAAAGCTTTAGTAAATTGCATAATGTCTCAAGGACTAACAGGTATATAAAATAGACAAGACAAACTCTACAAATACTAGGCAAGAAAGCCTAACCCTCTATTCCTACAGTACAAAGACATGCATATGTTAAAAGTTCACAAAGCAACATGATGCTCAGTTATTTAAAGGACGTAGTGTGCTTTCAAACAGGTGAGTGCCATTAGTAATCTGTTGATTGTGGGCAGGACTGTGCACTTGACTGTAGGTCATGTGATAAGGTTGTGTGCAAGGGAACTATGAGAGACTGTAAATTTATAAGTTGAAGACATTGCAGGATCTGAACTACTCAGAACATAGGGTGATTTATTATTATTATTATTATTATTATTATTATTATTAGTAGTAGTAGTAGTAGTAGTATATTATATTATTATTATTATTT
>JAOTRS010000039.1:26905928-26918057 GCA_028565755.1 Dinotopterus cunningtoni | reverse complement strand
CCTGTTCCCTGAAAAAGCGGGAACGAGATGCTGCGCTCCAGTTCCGCACTGCTTGCGTGACTGGACGTCCCTTCAGACAAAATTAATCTGAGGAAGGTTTCCGGTTCACTACTATTTATAACCTGCAGGTGCACTTCATCAGATTACGTCACCTGACCGAGGTTATATAAGCCAAAAATTTGGCGTGTTTGATACACAAATGCTTCACAACCGGCAACATAAAAAAATGTTCCCATAGCGTTTTCACACAGCATCTCGTTCCCGCTTTTTCAGGAAACAGGGTTACAGCAACGTAACCGAAGACGATTTGTAGGTTGATTTGAATAATTTTTTTAATTGCCCATAGTGTGTGATTGAGTGGCCATGTGACCATTCATGGGATGGGAAATCTCCATAAAACCTTTATTTCAATGATGTTTTAAATTATGATAACGATTTTTAAACATGTACATAAAAACATAGTTTTAAAGGGTTGCATCAGTGTATTTCTTATTAGAGTTATTATTTTAATATATTTTTTATTAAAAAGTCTTAGAAATGAATACAAGGCCTGTACTGAAAGTAATGCACAAGCGGGCATAACTTTTTTAAAATAAATTGACATAGCTTGGTCAATCAAATTGCACATGCTGGTGGACTAATTCCTCATCCATACAAAGGTCCTACTCAACATCATGCATGTGTGCCATTGTTGAGTTTAACTCTCCAATCCTCTTTGAAAATCTTATTTGTCGCAGTTGATGCTCTCCCACTGTGTTTGGTTTGTCATCAATGCTGGCTTCCCTTTCTTTAAACTACTTCATCCATCTGTGCACATGGTTCTCGTCATCTCCATAAACTTTCTGTAGCACAGTAGGAGACCAATTTGAGGAATCTATGTCAGTTAATACAAAGTTATGTCCATGTTTGCATTACTTTCATCAAAGCCCTCGGTCTGAGCAAAACTCAGGACAAGACCTCTACTAGAGTATTAGGATCTCATTAACTTTAATATAATTCACATCTCATTTGAATTTGTCCATCAACATTTAAAGTGCATTCATATGCTATAATTATAATAATATGTGTTTATTTCTTTTATTGTTTTGCTTCCGGCACCAAATCTGTCCATCATCTCAGCACTCAAACGTTCTCTTGTCCCTCCACATGTACACCTTTTTTTCCCTATTTAAAACTGTATTTGTTTACTACATCATTTTCACACACCATCAACAAGCACTCAAAAAAATCACAATTTACAATGATTTGAATATTGATGTCACAATATCTCAAGTCTTTTTATTCACTAACAAGACAGTACTTTGTCCGTCACACTGATTGCTGTAAAATCATGTTAGTTCCTGTTAATACTTAATAAAAGAAAAATAAAGCAGGTTGTCAAATTAAAAGGAACGTCTGCCATCCTGAAGACTTTCCGCTGTCAGAAAATGTCTCCTCGCATAATATCTTACAACAATTACATCCATCCTGAGCATCTCACATACAAGTCCTGTGAATAAACTACTACTTAAAAAATAACATATCAGAAAGAGCGACACTACACTCAGAGCTGCTGTTATAAAAAACTCATCACCATCTTCTGACCAATCAGAATTCAGAATCTAACAGCGATACATTACACGGATATCAGCTCATCTTATCTTTTATGTTTCCCAATATGACAGGGTTTAGATTTTGCTGTGCTTGAGGTTTAAGCTGCAGATACATTGTTGTCTGAGAGAAATCGCAAGTTGCTCATTTTTTTATCATGTGGTTTATGGGCTTTTGCCTGAGGCAGGCTGAAGTGTCCAAAGCCAGTCAATACAGAAGCTATACGTTGACAGGGACAGAAATATCAGAGGCTCTTGTACGGGGATTTGTCCTTTTCTGCGTCTGCTTGTGTTCAGCACCTTTCCTAAGATGAATCAGACGGATCTGACACGCTCGCCTGGGCAGAAATCTAATGCAATTAGAGGCAGTTTGACAGGTAGGCCTTTCTGCTATTAGCCCTTTACCCTGCTTTTATTCTCTGGTTGGAACATTCAAAAGGGCTTCATCGCTCAGAGCTACTTCATTAATGGCGTTCTGTGAATGTGAGAAGTCCTGTACTGTAATGAAGTCAGAGAGCAAACTAATTTTTTAATTTTAGAAGTATATAAAGAAAAAGTAGGGGAGAAGGACAGAGAGGAGCATCTGAGATCAGACTCAATCCTGCTAATTTCACACACTTCCTAGCCTCACCATGAACTGGAGAGAAAAAAACCCATCCCTTTCTTTAATTGAGTGTGCCTCTAAAAAGAAAATTGACAAGCATTCACTGCAGTTTCAGTAAGAACACTAGTGACTGTGTTTGTCCTCCTTTGTTGACCAGGAGCAATTACTTGTGATTGGATCAGTAGAATCCTTCTTCATTGATACTGGCTGAAGCTTAGCTGCCTAACAGAAAGTCCAGGGGAAGTGCTGGGTGACGAGAGATTTCACTCCTGTAGTTCACTTCTCACATAATCCACAGAGTGTGTGTGTGTGTGTGTGTGTGTGTGTGTGGTCTCAGTGGACGGCTTATACAATGCCACCATTATGAGATGGACAGTGTTGATAAGCGTGTTCTGGCAACGATAACCTTTTGTCAGTGTTTTAACAAGGACTAAAATCAGCAGGAGGAAGGCTGATAGAGTTTTACACAGAGCTGGATGACACACACACACACACACACACACACACATCCTATCTGTAAAAGTCAACAGCCAGGCCTGCCCTTTACTGCCAGATAGCATGATGATATTGAGAGTGTAACAGAAAGGAGGATGGGAAGCCAACCTCTGGCTCTTTCGGCTGACTTCTCTCAAATCCTGTGCTAATCCACCGTGATTATGTCATAGCAGAGAAATGAGGAATGTTATCTTCACCCTCCATTTGCCTGCAAAGTGACAAGAGGAATAGAGATGGAGTAATTGCAATTCCCCCCGGTGTCAAAGCAGAGAGACGCGTTATGGTAATGAACGAGTCAAACTGACAATGAGAACGCATGAAGAGCACATTGGATAATTTAATCTCTCTCACACAAGCGCGCACACAAAACATAGTGAGGGTGAGTATTATTTTGTGTTGCAGGACTTTATATGGAAATTATAGGTGCAGACAAAAATAAAGCTTTTTTCCTGGATGAAATAGTTTTTCCTCTATGGGTAATTTTACTTCCACTAAATATGATGAGTACATAATTTCTAGTCAGACTTTCCACCTTTTACAGATTTTATATACACCGACCAGCCATAACATTATAACCACTCAGCTAATACTGAATAAGTCATTATGTTGCAGCAATGCACTGTGTTCCGACACCTTCTACTGGAACTGGCATTAACCTTTCTAATGGTTTGATCTCCACTGATGCTTCTATTGGATCTGACTAAAGTCATCACTCCCCACGTGCATGAGTGAGCCTTGGTTGCACATGCCAGTCACCGGTTCACTGGTTTTCCTTCCTTGGACTACTTTTGGTATGTTCTGACTACTGCAGGCTGGGAACATCTCTCAAGAGCTGCAGTTTTGGAAAGCTCTGACCCTGTTGTCTCGCCATTACAATTTGGCGCTTGTCAAAGTCACTCAAATCCCTAGTCTTGCCCATTTTCTCTGCTTCCAACACATTAACTATTAGGCAGCAAGGAACAAAATGCTCACTTGCTGCCTAATATATCCCACCAGGATGTTCCAGGTGCCATTGTAATGAGATATTGCAACTGTAGCTACTATGACATGGGCCAAATGATGATGGCTAGACAACTGGGTCAGATCAACTTGAGAACTCCGGCTCTAGTGGGATGTTCTAAGGCTGCAATTGTCAAAATCTGCCAAAGGTGGTCCAAGGAAGGAAAACCAGTGAACTAGGAACAGGATCATGGGTGGCCAAGGCCCACTGATGCACATGGGGAATAAAGACTGCCCTGTTTGTTCCTATCCAATAACTGCTTAATGCTGTTTTCAATACTAAGGTGTCAAAACACACAGTGTATCTATGTTTTGGTGGCACCAGGGAGACCTACTTGGTCATGGAGATGATGTGCTCTTCCACTGTGAAGACTGTTGCTTTATCTCAGGGTCGTACCCATATTTCCAAGTTTTGTCACCGGTAGTGATCCTCTGTATGAAGGATGGGTCATCCAAGGCATGCGGAAGGAGTTCTTGTTACTTCTGATCCTGGGTCAGCAGGCTGGGGATGAACTTGGCAGCAACACGGCGCATGTTTAAATCACAAGTGAGGATCTCCTGGACGGTTGCGCATGAAGCATCAACAATGGCAGCAATGTTGTGGATTGTTCTCTGACGATCATTATCATGTACAAGTTGCCGAATGTTCATCTTCCAGTGATGTTCTTCCGCTTTTGAAGCACGCATGCCATTCAAAGCTGCCAACTCGAGGCAGCATCGACGTAAACATAAAACGTCTTTGTAGCAGATTTGCCCAGTTTCACCGGGGATTTCACGTTCAAGTTTGTTCTAACTAGCTGTCCATGATGAAATAGCAGACGTGGTAATGCACATTGTCAGAATAGCAGTAGTTGTACAGCTCCTGATGTACACAGAGCGATGTCTTTTGGCACACTGACTTATGAAGATTAATGTTGCCAGGGTCTGTGCATGCAGCCTTGTGCTGCCATCTGTTGGAAAGTTACAAATTAGTCTCGTTAATTCATTCATTAATATAGAGTTAAATTGAAAATTTGTATTTGTAGATTTGTGGTTATTTAAGCCCGAGGTTCACCATAACCTAATCCTGTGACTCTCCAATGACAAAAGATAATATATTCTGTAGTATAGTGTAAGATCTTTTCACATCCCTTACTCATTCTTTTTTTGTGCACTAGAATGTTTCTTGGGAAATGTAAGAGGCTTCATAGTGTTTTTGAACTGAATATCCAACTGTGTTCTCTGGGGATAAAATCACATGCTGAAACTTAATGGACCAAATTCATTTTTCCATCTGCTGGCTTAATTTGTCACCATAAGGCTGTTTTGCAGTAATTGTGTTCATGTGGATTTCCTCGCACACTATCATCACCACACACCACACACTTGGCTGGACCACAGTAACAACAGCAGTGGCATAGGCCTGAGTCTCTCCAGAGAAAAATAGTTTCAACTTGATTACTCTGATGTGCCTCATGAGGTGATCTCTTAGATTAAACAGCATTACTGTACATGCAGGCTGTGGGTTATGAAGCAGGTTGATATAAAATCACTTTAAGCTCTTCTACCTCGTGAAACAATGTGAGATGGACCTACTGAGGCTTATGAGCTTGGCACCTCTATTAAGCTAATAAGTCTCTTAGAGGAGAATTAAATTCTCTAAAAGACCATTACTCCTACAAGATTCCTAAAAAAAGAAAAATCAAACTTTATTAAAATAGCATGAACTCTTATAACCCCAGAAAATGAGTTAATCATAAATACCTCAAAGCAACTCTCTGAAGTTTGTATTCTGAGGGTAAACTTTATGTAGGTCTTTTTTTTTTGCACAGTTTCCTCTCGGAGCCTCATTATTTATTTATACATCGTAAATTTATAGAACCTTAGCCTGACTCCTCACCCTGGTGATTGTTATTCAAGGAGAGCGCACCCTCTTCTGCTTTACGGCTTCTCTCTTTACCGTGCAGAGATTTATGGCATTAAAATCCTCCACACAAGCTGATATTTGTCACTGGCATACCATAACAGTAAAATGAGACAGTGGGTTTAACTCTGACTGAGAATTATGACTTATTTATGGATGTTTTGTGTATAATGAGCAATTGAAAATGAATCCTGCATTGCTTTTGTCCCTTTAGCATTCATTTGCATGTGCTAGTTAGGCGCTTTATTATACTCACATATTTTCTGTATATATTAGTACAATATTTTATAAAATACAAATCCATGAAGAAATTCAGTCCTTAATTCAGTGCAATAATCATACATGGCAGTTTTATATATTCTTGTGCACACAATATGGTAAAACAAAAACAAAACTGCAGACCGACTAAAAGATTCTTTAATAACATGAAATTACTGTGCAAGTCTATTCCTTGTGGTGCATTATCTCCAGCAGCTCTAACAGTAGAGTTGACAAACCACACTTAATGCATGTAATAGACCCTTAATACAATCATTTAAAATAATGTTATCATCTCTGTAGTTACTTACAACTTAACATTATGGCCACCCACCTAATGTTGAGTAGGTTATCCTTTTGCCACCAAAACAGCAATGACCCATCTGTTCTGACACATTTCTTTCAGGAAACAACATTAACATTTTTCTCAAATTAAGCTACAGTACAGTGAATCAGACTACATGCACCAGCCTTCAGGCATCATTGAGCCTTGGCCACCCATGACCCTGTGACTGGTTCAACGGTTTTCTTTTCATGTACTACTTTTGGTATGTTCTGACCACTGCAACCTGGAAACATCCCACAAAAGCTGTAGTTAAGGAGTTGCCCTGACCCAGTTGTCTAGCCATCACAATTTTTTTAGGTAGATATAGTTACAATATCTCATGGCACCTAAAAGTGGGTGGGATATACAGTATTAGGCAGCAAGTTAACCTTTTTTTTTTGCTGAAGATGATGTGTTGGAAGCAAAAAAATGAGCAAGCATAAGGAGTTGAGTGATTTTGAAAAGGGCCAAATTAGGATGGCTAGAACAACTCTAAAACTGCCACTCTTGTGGTATGTTCCCAGTCTGCAGTGGTCAGGACGTCCCAAAGGTGACCCAAGGAAGGGAAACCGGTGACCTTGAGACAGGGTCATGGGCAACCAATGCTCATTAATTGCAAGGGGGAGTGAAAGCTGGCCTGTGTAGTCCAATCCAATAGAAGAGCTACTGTAGCTCAAATTATTGATAAGGGTAATGCAAGTTCCAGTAGAAAGGTGTCAGAACACACAGCGCTGTACCATTTTGGTAGCAAAATGGGGACCTGCTCATTATTAGGCGGGTGATCAGTAAAATCGAAGACTAAAAAAAAAAGTCATAAATGAAAAGACTTCTTATTGATATGACAAATAAAACACCTGATTATTGAAATAGATATATTTTGTGTAGAAAATAATTTATTGTAACATTAATGGAATGAGTCTCTAGTGTCATTGCTTTGTAACAGTCTGAAAAGACTTTGCACTGAGCTAAGGATCGGAGTCTCTTTAAACAGGACTGTCTGATTGAAAACAGGTGTTGCAGGTTAGTAATCCGTAGATCAATCCAATAGAAGAGCTACTGCTTGCCCATTTTTTTGCTTCCAACATATCATCTTCAGCAAAATAAAAGTTTACTTGCTGCCTAATACTGTATATACCACCCACTTTTAGGTGCCATAAGATATTGTAACTATACCAACCTAAAAAAAATTGTGATGGCAAGACAACTGGGTCAGGGCAACTCCTTAACTAGCTTTTGTAGGAAGAACAGGATGTTTTTGGGAGTTGTAGTCTATGCCTTCCATGATGACAGACACAGTGAATGAGTGACAAATTATAGTATGTGTTTTTTTTTTAATGTACCTTTAACATAACATGCTCCTTTTCTCTTCAAAGTGGTGAAGGAATGATTCCTTAAAGTAGCTACAACAAAGTAAGAACATAAACTTGTATTATTTTTCTTTAATACAATTTTTCAAATGACCCTCAACACTAAATGTTGGTCTAAACAGATAAAAAAGTGATGAACATTAGAAAATAGCGAAATCAATAGAAAATTGCTATAGTATAAAAGAAATAACACACTTAAGGGTAAATAATAAATTATGAGATATAACAGTAAGTCCTTTCCTATTACAGTTCATTCTCCAATGTTTTATTATGTCACATCATCTAGCATGTTTTTGGACAAATATAGCTCTTTTTCCCCTTGAGATGGGCGTAGCTACTGTATTCGTGTCACTCAACAGAGGCAATCAACATGATAGTTTACCGTGTATACACAGAGTGAATGGAATACACAGAAACGACCAAGCAAACAAAACGAAACACAAACAAATGAGTGAGACAGCATGGCCTTCCCCAAAAAAAGGCAAGTACATGATGAAACCTGAACCTTCAAAAGTGAAACAACAGATCAATGTATGTTTATTTTTCCTGCAAGAGTTTGTATCATATGTACCAAGCAGTAATGTGAAGCGTCACTATGAGATAAAACACAGGTCGTTAGAGCAAAAATATTCACAGCAGACTGAAAGCCCAGTGTTACACGCTAAAATCAAAATTAAAATGTTGAGTAAAAGTGATGATTTGAACAGTTATGTGCTGGATTTAATAATCTACTTTAATATAAGCTACTAATAAGCTATTTGCTTAATGTAAACAAACACCTGCACCAATAAATATTAATTAGAAAAACTAAACTGAGTATTTTTATTGATTAGTTCATATTTTTACTGCTGAAAGAACAGCGTTGAAGTGATATAAGTGAATTTTTACACGCTGCAGTTGTTTTAAGACAAAACCTTTATCTTTGTTCATTCACTCTCCGATTACCGAACAGGTAGTGTATTTGGCTGAGGACAAAAATCGTACAACTTAGCATAAACAAGGCATAAAATACTCAACCTTAAAACATTTGATTTCATTAGAAAGAGTGTTTTGCTGTAAAGAAGGGCGCAAATATACGTGGGCTTCAACATGAAATAATAATATCACTGATTACATTAAAGTCGATCGGTTTATTTTTAGCTTTAACTATTTAACGTTTTTTTTTTTTTCCTGTCAATTACTTGTACTTATGCTAGTATTATTATAGACATGTCTGTAGGACCTTATTCTCTAATCTGTGTTCATCTTTAACACTTCAGGAGACATGCCTATCAACCTTTACACTTTTTTCTTCTTTTTTTTTTTTAAAGGTGATGATTCACCAGCAATTTCTTCCCTCTGCGTTTAGTAGATTGCTAGGGCCTTTTGCTCATTTTCTATTTTATCACTAAATTGACATCTATTGGGAGCTTTTTGGGACAGCATGGTGCCATTTCTGTACATGTTTTTCTTTTGTCCCTGTGGATTTCCATCAGATTCTCAAATTTCCCCACACCTTTCAAAAACAGGTGGATAGGCTGGATAGGGTGTACTGCCTTCCCACCCATTTTTACACTGTGTTAAATAAATGAAATAAATAAATAAATAAATAAATAAAAGAAAGGAAGGAAGAAAGAAAGAAAGAAAGAATCATTTAAGAGCCATTCAAGTCAAACTGTATGTGTGTGGTGATTTACAGAATGATGGCGTTCTATTCTACATAGGACATATTTGGTTAACTAAAAAGGTAGAAACACTTGAGGTGAGTGTTTGCTCGGTGTGTCAGTGAATTGACTTCCTTTGTATCGTCCAAGAGAGAGAGAGAGAACATATGTGCTTTTTTTTTTTTTTTATCTCTGATAGTCCGTGTCTCAGTCTCAGTATGAGTTGCTGCTTGGCCGCTTGCCTCCTCTCATTCCTAACAGCTTTGGCCTGAGGACTGCACTCTGTCACACTTCATGCACTTTGCCTATTTGATGTTAGCCATCACACACACTCGACTGAAGGGCTCATCTTACAGGACCTGCTTTCATTCTCCCATAAAAATGGGTTAGGAGGATATTGAATAGGGATTTAGTTCATGTACCTGTATCATTAACTGAGAATTAACACTTTATTTGTTATCTTAATTAAATGACAAATCTTTTTTTTTTTTTCAATAATGAGCAAACTTGTATTTCTGGATTATTTAACTCTCAATTCTTTTTCAGTGCTTAATTAAAGATTTTCTTGTGTTAACCCTGCCAACCTTGAGATATCATATGATTAAAGAAGTTTTGGAATGTCTTCTAAACACCTTCATTCAGTGCTTTCATATGGTTGTATATTCACATTCAAAAACCACTGAAGCACTTTAAGCAAGAAAACACATCTGATAAGATTAGGTCATCTTAAACAACACTTTGTCTAACCCCTGATCAAGGGCACCTGCTTAGTGCATGGAATAATGGATTGTACACCCTACATAGCACACTAGTTTACCATTCAATGGTATTTAGGATTTAGTCCAGGAACAAGTAAGGTAACTGATATTCTAAAGTAGAATAAGTGAAAATATGTATAAAGAAACCCGTTATGTAGACAAAAGGTGAGGTTAATAAACCACCTCTATGATTTATTATCCTCATCTTTTGTCCTTACAGTACTGGTAAGAACTTAAAACTACTTTCAGCACTTTTAATTGGTTGTTCACCCCTTTGTGTTATTATTATTCAAGGGGTGTTCAAGTCAAATTGTGTGTGTGTGTGTGTGTGTGTGTGTGTGTGTGTGTGTGTGTGTGTGTGTGGTGTTTCACAGAATGAGGGCTTTCTATTCTACATAGAACATATTTGGTCAACGTAAAAATTACAGACACCCGAGGTAAGTGTTTCCAAGCTGTCGGTTGATAACTGTGAGTCGCCAGCTCCACAAGTCACGGTTAGTCAGTTCCACCAGTCGCGAAAGGACTGGTTAAATAAACAAACTAATCATAGCCAGTCAAATCTATTAAATCAATATCACACTCGAGGTCATGCTGTTGTACTGAATATCACCACGGCTGTGATGCGTCCATAGGCATGAGGTCGCAGCCCAAGTACTGAAGATATCACAGCCATGCTGATAATAAGTACTAATGTTATGGTGTAATATAGCTTAATTATTTTATTAGTGGATGTTTACTGTCAAGAGTCATTTTTAAAGCTGGATGAACATCTACTGTACAATCTAAAAATTTCCATTTTTACTACACATTTAAAAATCCTTCCTTGTTTTTCTTGTTTGCTTGTAAATGGAACTCGCTAATGGTCTTTTTTTTTTGTAGATGATCATTAACAGAATTATATTTACATAGTTTTAGCAAATGCTATTGAAAATAACTTGTGAAATGTTGCATGTAATTGTATCACTGTGCATCTGCTCCATGCTTTGGTTAAGAGTGTGTGTGTTTGCCAAGTGAATAAATGTAAAACTGAAATCTGGAGGGGAAAAAAGAAAGAATAAATAAAAAAACAAACATCATATTGCCAATATCAACACATTATTATTATTTATTTATTTTTTTTAAAAAAAGGCCTTATTTGGCAGCTCTCTTGTCAGCATAGAGATTTTAATCATTGACACTGAGAGATGAGGCTGGTACATCTGGCACTGTGCAATGGCACGGCCCCCCTGTGTGATTGACAGCTCTCTTTCTCTGGCTCAGATCTGTTCCGATGTTCCAGCTGCTTCAAATGTGCGAGTGGATTCGCAGTTTCACTGTCATCTGTGAGTAGATGCACATTAGCAGAGAAGCAGTGAAGCAGAGACAAGCCTCCAGCGGTTTTCCTTCTATACAGCTGTTACTGATCCAAACCCAAGTTTATGTATCTGTGCATATACAAAGCTCTCTTATAAAAAAAAAAATAATAAAAAAAAATCCACATCAGCAATTTTAAATTAAATGTAGTATCAGTGTTTAGCTCTACCATAGATATTAAACTAGAAATATTATTTCTAGTCGAAAATATTTCATTTTCCCCTTGGAACATCTTATTGAGTGGGATTTATTTTACAGTTGAAATAACTACTAGATCTCTTCAGCGGTAGTGAAGATTTTATAAAATAAGTATTTTTAAGGTTAGAATCGCTTAAAAAATAATATAACCATTTAGAAAACTGGCCTTGCTATTTTGTCAACCAGTTGTCATGGATTGGTGGAAGAAAGCATACTGTAGGTAAAAAAAAACAAAGGCAAAAGGTCGTCTGGTGATCAGCAAACTGAGAGCAATACTGTGTATGCAACAAGCAGAAGTGTGCCAACAGATAGATAAAAATAACTATACAGAAGGTGTGTCTCAATTCAAGGGCCATAGTCTTCAAAGGACGCATTTGAAGGTTGATTACATCATTGCGCCGTGACTGAGGCCTTCAAATGCTCCTTCTTTTTCGCGAAAATGGAGAAGGAAATGGTGGATCCTTTGTGGCCCAAACTATTCCAAGATTATTTTGTGAGCCAAGGAAAAGACTGATAGCAGACACAAGACCTGAGGATATTAAAAATTAATATATAATAAAAAATAAATATATAAATAAACATTTATACAAGGGGGCTTCATCTGAAATCCTAGAAACCGATTTTTGTAAAACGTGAT
>JAOTRS010000039.1:26882914-26894893 GCA_028565755.1 Dinotopterus cunningtoni | reverse complement strand
CTGTTTACACGACAATCACATTAGCACATATCTGATTTATATCTGATTTATTTACACATATGAAGGAGGCCTGAAACCGATCTCGAAATATCGGAATGCATGCAAAAAATCGGAATTGGGTCACATTTACCTGACAGTGTAAACGTAGCCTAAAACACAGGAATATTTATAATGAAACTAATGAGCCACCTCGGTTCAGGTGAGCGCTCCAATCACCTGACCGAGGTGCCTTCTGGGAAACGGAGTTTAACGTAAAAAGGAAACAAAGGAAACACAAAATGGAGTCTCTGCGCATGGCGCCCTCTGGTGGTATTCCGCAACAATATCTAAATATTTGGTATCTTTGACAGTTTAATTAACAATTAGCTTTTAATTAAGTAATTTACTAATTTTCACATAGAAGATCATGTTGAGATTGGGAGATTTGAAGGACAGCCGCACATCAATTTTTTCTACCATCATCCTTGCATCACTACAGCGCCTGGGCAAAAGCTTAATTCATTACACAATATAAAAAATCACTGCAGCAAATGGACAAATGGTTTGATGATGATAATGATGACTGTCTATAATGGTGTCACATAAGGCAGGCTGCAATTTAGCTTCCTGGCAATGAGGACAGAAAGAAGAGCAGGTAGCTCTAGCATAAGGGCCACTGCTGATGCTTGTTATGGTCAATATATTTTTTATGAACACTTTCTCTGTGTGCCGGTGATTTTCATAATTTACACTGGGTTGCCGCGACAGGTAAAAAAAAAAAAAAAATTCATTATTATCACTTTGTTTTGTACATTGATCAGCCATAACATTAAAACACAAAATATTGCCCCTTGTGCCATCAGGATGGCTCTGGATCCTCGGAGCATGACTCCATAAGACCTTTTAGGGTGTGTCAGTTTATCTCTTCATAAAGCTCTAGTAACTGTGCTCTTTTTCAAACTGGCCATTTTTCCAAGAGCAGAAAATAAAACACACATCTCTCCAGATGTTCAGATGTTGTCAGGATTTCAGGATTTTGGGCAAGACATACTGTATGTGCAGGAGTTAAGACTTTTAATAAGGAAAGCCAAAAAAAAAAACCAAAACTAACATGGGAATACATCAAAACTAAAATAGACGGACTAGCCATGACACAAACGGAGCACATATTTAGAACAGCTGCTAGAATAGGTAACTTCACAGATATTAAACCAGATGCGAGACAAACAACAGACTAAGATTATGGCTATTTATACACCTATGAGTAAATAAGCTGCAGGTAATGACACTGACCAATTGACAGACCCAACCTTTTTCCTTGGAGCAGCATATAAAACAAAAAGCTGAGCCCCGTTCGCAACAACCCAGCCCAGACCATATACACAAAACAAAAGAATAAATTAATATTTTAAATATTTTTTGCAGACTTTGAATTATACTGAAATTATGGAATCCTGATCTCATTACATACATTTATAGTATCTATCATTAAATACACCCTTATGCTGGATCACTAGGTTACTGACCCTCAGCATCATAAACACTGTTGTTGTTTTTTTTGTTGTTCCTTTTTAGTACTTTTTAGTATTTTTTTTTTAAAATCTCATCAGACATGTTTTTT
This sequence comes from Dinotopterus cunningtoni, assembly GCA_028565755.1. NCBI lineage: Eukaryota > Metazoa > Chordata > Actinopteri > Siluriformes > Clariidae > Dinotopterus > Dinotopterus cunningtoni. Next base: position 26,893,293 of record JAOTRS010000039.1, on the reverse strand, counting down.
TATTTTAATTATCCACTGCAATAAACTGGATATTTAAATGCCACCATCCATCCATCCATCTATCCATCCATCCATTCATCTATCCATCCATCCATCCATCCATCCATCCATCCGTGGAGGCCTATGGCTATAACCAATGTATTTATTCACATTTTTACAACCGTGATAGGACCTCTGGTCAACATTCACACACGCATTCACACACTATGGGCAATTTGGGAACACCAATTACCTCAATATGCACATCTTTGGATTGTGGGAGGAAACTTTAGTACTCAGAGGAAACCCACCAACCGCGAAGAGAACAGGCAATCTCCATGCACACAGACCCTGTGGTGAGAATCGAACCTTGACCTTGGAAGTGCAAGGCAACAGTGCTAACTACTAAGCCACCATGATTAAAATGGCACAACTGATTTTAATCATTATACAAACTTATGACATGGGTTAAGATAGTACTTTTACACTGTAGTTTAAATACTTAGCAGCAAATTACATGATAAAATAGTCTCATAATTAATCAAATGATCTATTTTTGAGATAAGCAAATTTCACTGTACTGTACTATAATGTTTATGTGCCAAATAAAGGCTTTGTTGAGCTGTAATTCAAGTGGTAGCAGTTAAAACACCACAATAACCCTGTTCACAATTACAGATTGCTATCACTTCACACTGAAATACATATAGAAAACAAAGCCAGAGTAAACAGCCAGGCTGTAAATCTTTGTTTGCTGCAAAGATTTTAGTTGAAATCTCACCCTCTTCGCTTGCCTTGTAGCCAAACGTGATTGGTTTATCCATCACACATTATTCCTAAAGATTGCTTAATTAGTATACACCAGGTAACTAACTCGTAAACTAAAGAATAACCTATAGTCTGTGTGCAAGTGGCATGAACACATTGTGCTAATTCCTCTCCACCATCTTACCCTTGAATCTTTATCCCACATTATTAATTATTTTTCTCAGTGGCTTTGGTTGATTTCTGAAATCAGAACTGAAATTCTCAAAACAGCTTGGGGAACTCTATCCCTTATCTAGTCACATGCAAAAATTTGGTCTCTTATTTATTGTCATATAAATAGCAATGTGACATTGAAATAATAACATTGATTAACTTGCTACAGAAGCACGAGTCAAGTTTTTTGCGGTGCAGACAAAAATTTACAAGAGTAAAGATCTTTGACAAGTGCCATCTCCAAAACAAAAGGGTCTTGTGGATTGTTCCTGGTATGCAGTGATTAGTACCTTCTGTATCAAAAGAGTTTCCAAAAAGGGCCAATGTTGATTATGCAGTCTTTACAGATCTAAAATCTAAAGTTAAACAGCTAATGCTTGCTTTTGCTGGCTTAGATTTATGCTTGCTCATGTCCTAAAAGGTGGATAATATAAGAAAAAGTGAAGCAGTTTACAAGTCTAACAAAGCCATCTGTGTCAGGATCAGCATGGAGTACTATGTGCTCAAGAGACATTGCTTCTCACATGTATAAATTTACTAAACATATCCTCATGGGTGACGTTGATTTAAATCTCTAAATATACATGGTGTCAAATCAGACTATGTTATGTAGTTTTAAATATATACAGAGAACTTAACTAATTTATCATTTCATGTCTAGGTAAAAAAAAATATATAGGACTATAGTCTCTGTCCTGGATTTCAGTAGGAACATTAGAATGGATGGAAATGAAATCCCCTGTACAGAACATTTCTGTCTCTGGAGAACTGCAAGGGAGCTCATCTCAGTGCTAAACCTCCTCACAGCTCAGAAGAGGATAATAAAGTTATAGTGGAGTTTTGTATGATTAATTTCTAATCTCTCAATTGGCAAGACTGTGGCTTCATGGTTAGCACTGTCGCCTTGCACCTCCAGGGTCCAGCTTTGATTCCCGCCTCAGGATCTGTGTGCATGGAGTCTGCATGTTCTCCCCATGCTTGTGCCTCTGGGTACTCCGGTTTCCTCCCACAGACCAAAGACATGCAGATTAGTCTGATTCGCATTCCCAACTTGCCAGTAGTGTGTGAATGAGTGTGTATGTGTGTGTGTGTGTGTGTGTGTCTTGCAGATTGGCACCCTGTTCATGGTGTGCCCCGCCTCGTACCTTCAGACTCCTGGGTCCCCTGCAGACTTGATGCAAACTGCATGTACACAGACTTATGGCAGGAATCGAACCCGGATCCTGGAGGTGCAAGTTGACAGTGCTAACCACTAAGCCACCGTGCCACCCCAGCTAAATTAGTTATGTCGATATTTTATTACAGACTGCATGTTCCTGCATTGGGAAAAATTACTTGCAAGATTATTTGCCATTTACAAGGCAAGAAGTAAAGGACATAAAGATATACTGTAAAGAATTTTAAATAAGATAAATCCCATCTGAAGTGACATAATGATAAAGACTGGTATATAGTAAATCCCTGTATATATAATTCCTATTCTTAATGTATGTTTTAATATCCTTGTAATGGTACATTTTCTTTTGTCTTATAGTGGCTATTTTCTTTTATTTCCTGCCGTTATATTAAAATTTCTCAGCTGGGATTAATAAAGTGCTATCTTATCTTATATCCTGTTGGAAAAGTGGCTTTGTGATTTTTTTCCAGCGTGGAGACTCAATGAAGCACTTATTTCTAATGTCTTCAGTGGAAACCGGCAATTATCGGCTGAAGTTTTAGGTGCGTTATTGAGCAGCCTATTAAGTACTAAGCCTGTAACTTGCTAATGATCAAGTGCAACCTTACGAGACAGCTCTTACAAGAGGTAATAATTAAGGTTAAAACAATCAACTTGCATTAAATATACTGTATGAGGGGTAGAGCAAGCTCGTAAGCAGTGTATGTTTTTTCTTGGGCTTTTCCACCTTTCTTGTGCTCGCCACCTTAGATCAGAGCCTCGCCCAAGGACCCATTCAAGTGGCAACCTGGCGGTGATGGGACGCCATATACAGTGTATATTGATCATAAATACTACAACCGTCCTCTGCCACTATTATTTAAGAAGTGTGTGTCAGGAAACCCCTTATCCAATGCAAATAGTGCTGAAAAAGCATTAACCAAATGCCAAACAAAAAGTGAAATGGAAAAGGGAAGACAAGAACCTTCTTAGAACAACTGAAGCACAACTATATTTATATAGTTTTCTACAAAAATAAAGAGACAGACAGCTCATTAATAATGCAGCAAAGAAATTTTAAAAACAAGTGAGTGAAAAAGATATTTTCACCAATGCAGATCTAATTGTCTTCCTCAATGCCTGTCTGATTGTGTCTTCAAATAGTTCTCATTTGTCTTTGGGTTAATGTCTTAATGGCTTGTAATATCAAACCGTGTCCCTGGAAATACCTGGTTTTAAGATTTTGTTATTTTAATTAAAATTTCATCAAAGCCATGGCAAAAGTAACTTTTATATGACAGGGAAAATAAGTCCATAGAAAGGCCTCTTATTTAAGCTGCGGACATCTGGTGGAAATATCTTGGGAGGTTTGTATCTGTGTATGTGCACCTGATTTATTATCCTCCCAAGGTGACCTGATTATATTTGCTTGATGGTACTATGGAGACTGATTGCAGAACAAAGATCTGCTGATAAATTAAGTGCGTAGAGTTGAGAAGAGTGTGCATGGCAGAGCTCCTGTAATTAACACAGAGATTCACTGATTCGCATCTGAGTTCATGTCAGACTCGCAGGAAGCCCAGATTATTAAATACCCTTATAAATCTTTTAGAGTTTGTTTATGGTTATATTTCTTAGAACTCTTTTTCCCTTCATGCACTTTATCACAAGCTCTTCATCCGATATTCCACAGACGAGCCGTCTCACCATAGGTGTTATTTACACTGTATGGTCAAACTAATGGACTCTCTGAAGTCGGAAAATTGCTTTAATTATGTCCCACAGCACACACACACAAATGGAATATTAAAATCTAAACCACTCAGTATAGAAATACACCCACCTTCCTCTGTGAGCTCGTCTCCTCAGAAGGCTGTGTGATAGAACTGTTCAAAGCTGGACAGTTCTGTGGGTTTCACTATGGGTTTCACTATGCATCTTTACTGTGCATTAATCATTAACAATGAAAACACTATTAGCTCTGGAATATTTTCCCAAAGCGTTTTAGACATGAGTGATTTCCCAATGCTAACAATTATTTATTAATGAAAGCACAACACTTTTTACATTTTATACATTCACTTACTCATTGTCTATACCGCTTAATTCTGTATACAGGGTCACAGGGAGGAAGGAACCTATCTCAGGAGACGTAGGGCACAAGGCAGGGTATCTCCTAGACAGGGTGCCAAACCCAACAAGCACCGGAAGAACATCCAAACTCCACACACACAGACCCACAGCGGGAATCAAACCCAGAACCTGGAGGTACAAGGCAACAAAGCTAACTACTAGCCACCCACATTTTATACATTGTTTATACGTAATTTCACAATATGTTGTAGAAAGTCCACAAAACAGGTTAGTAAAAAGCTGCCCACACAGTAATGTTTTTTTTTCTCTTGATAATAATTAAATAAAAGCACAGTACAGCTTCAAGCACAGTACCAGTTGAGTGATGAGAGTAAAACATTTGAATCGTCAAACATTTTTAAGGAGGCAGTATATCCGTGTGAGACTATCTCAGCTGAAGTGGCTCAGAGCCCAGTGCAGTCATTCCCGTGAACATTCAGATGGGATGCATGGAACGCCTGATCCTTGAAAATTGACACATAGCTTGTCTCCAAATTGTGGAAGAGACGCATCTGTCTGTGGGAACTCTACACACGATCATTTACCAACACCACTTGCACATTACAGAAACTCGGCTGGGAGTTATTGCCACATCCCCAAGCCATTTTCACAAGTGTGGGCCACTAAAGGAGTTCCTGGGAGGCCAGCGTTTCAGACATGAAGCAGGCAGTCCGATCATGGCTCTGGTGTACTGAGAAAGCTTTCTACCTTGATGGTCTCCAGGCACTAGATAAATGCATTAGTGTAGCAGGGGATTATATAGAGAAATAAAGGGAGTTTTTACTCTCAGAACTGTGTTCGTTATTTTGCACAATCAGTAGTCCCAGTTTGACTTGAACACCTCTATTATAAATACTGTCAGAGCTGCTATTGTAGAATGATAATTATCATATTCATGTTCATAAAAATTGCTCCCCAATTTTAGTATATAGATGTTATCTATTATTTTTACTATGCCTACTACTGTATAGATGAAATATGATGTCTTTTCAGTTTCTATAGCGACCCCTGTGTTTCACATGCAGGTGTGAAGAAAATTCTTCGCTGGATAAAAGGTCATCTTTCCTTCGACCCAATCATTACCTGCTGTGGCTGTGAGTTTTCAAATTTCCTCAGTGATGATGTCTAATGCAGTCATATGATGAGTCAATAAAACGGTTTGCATTTGAATTTATCATGACACAGTGACAGGTTAACATTATAAACTTCAGTCAATAACACACACACACAGACACACGCATACACACCAATCATTAAAATGGCATAATGGATGCACAAGAATGCATGTTCTTGTTTCATGGTCCCTGAACATGTGACAGTGAACAGCGGCATGCTTTATGAGCCATGCTGCAGTGGTCATGCCAGACAAGCAAGATTATTTACTGTGTAATTTCTAATGAAGGTCTGCAGTAAACCACGTCAAGAACGCAGTTGTACTTTCCACTTGAGTACAAAGACAAAATGGATACACACTCATGCATTGATTTACATGTCATTAACTGACTGATGGCTGGATAATTTTGCAGCAGTTAATAGTAATTGCAAATTACCAAGTGAATAGAAGCCATTGTTGGATTTCTTTAATAGAGTTTTGTGTCAAAAGTCGCTGTTTGAAATTTGTCAAGACAAGCTTTTTTTTTTTTACGAGGCATAAAGATGACCTATTGATATTTTCAAACACATCAGTACACACATCTGTAATACAGTGCGATGCCTTATTAGGTACACCTTGCCAGTACTGGATTGGACCCCTTTAACCTATTTTGGGGATATTTTGGTCCATATTGACTTGATAGCATCATGATCTGGTGACTGTGGAGGCTGTCCGGGTACAGTAAAATCATTGTCATGTTCAAGAACCACTTTGAGATGATTGTGACATGCCGTATTATCCTGTGGTCATAAACAGATGGATGTGGTTATCAACAATACTCATGAAGGCTGTGGGATTTAAATAATGCTCAACTGGTACTAAGGGGCCCGAAGTTTGTCAAGAAAATCTCCACCACCAGCAGTCTGAACCGTAGATACAAGGCAGGATGGATCCATGCTTTCATGTTGTTTAAACCAAATTCTCGCTCTACGTCCGAATGCTGAAGCAGAAATTGAGACTCATCAGACCAGACAACAGTTCCCAATCTTCTATTGTCTAACTTCCGTGAGCCCATTTGAATTGTAGATTCTGTTCCCGGTTAGTTGACAGGAGCAGCACCTAGTGTGGTGTTCTGCTGTTGTAGCTCATCAGCTTTAAGGCTTGCTGTGTTGTGCGTTCAGAGATGCTCTTTGGCATACACTGTACCACGGTTGTACCGCGATGTTATTTGAGTTATTGTTGCCTTACTATCAGCTTAAACCTGTCTGGCCATTCTCTGCTGACCTCTGGGATCAACAAGGCATTTCCCCAAGAAAACTGCCACTCATTGGATATGTTTGTTAACGCTTGTTTGTGAAAATCCCAGTGGATCAGAAATTCCGGAAATACTCAGACCAGTCCATCTGGCACTAACAACCATGACATGTTCAGAGTCGCTTAAACTACCTTCCTTTCCCATTCTGATGCTTGGTTTGAACTTCAGCAGATCGTCTTGACCGTGCCTGTATACCTAAATGCATTGAGTTGCTAGAATGTGATTGGCTGATTAGATATTTGCATCAATGAGCAGTTGAACATGTGTACCTAATGAGTGGCCCAGTAAGTTTACATAAGTGTTTTTAGATTTTTTATTATTATTATTTTATTTTTTGGTTTTGTTTAAAACTTACCTTATTCTTTTATTTATATTCAGCATGCACATTATTTTACTAAGGAATGGATTCAGAGCCTGTCTTGAGAACAGAATGCAAGTCTATTCAGAAGCATTCAAATACCTGCATACCCATATGTTTTTGAAAAGTCTTAAAAAGCCAGTGAATTCAGATGAAACCCATGCAGATACACAGAAAACACAGAAAACACCATTCTAATCTCAGAACCATAGAACTATGAGGTGGCAGTATTACTTTGTACATGCTGGGCGACCATGCCAAAAGCTTGTTTTCAGTGTTTTATCTGTGGCATTCGTACCGAAGCTTCTGCATTGTCTGAAATTTGATATAAACTCAAAGGAAAAATCTTCCAGCTGCTGTTTGCATTGATGCTGCAGCCACCTGCATGTGCTGTAATTAATGAAAGGAGTACTTTTGGTCCTGTAGAGCTGCTGGAGAAAAACATGCAGGTCAGTCACTGATTAAAAACATATCTCCTGTCTGTGATTCGATGCTGTTAAACTTCAGAGGCAGCATGACATCAGCCTGTGGCGTGTACTCAAATATTGACAGGAGGGTTTTTGAAGGTCAGGGAGATACCAAATTCTCATATGACGCAGTCACTTTGATGTCAAATAAGATACACAGTTTCACAAGTCAATTTTAATTTTTTTTTTTTGCTTTTACTGCAGCTGAGGAAAACCGACAAGGTTAAAGACACCTTAGCTAATTTATCCCGCTTCACTGATAGCTGACATTTGATTAAAATGGTAATGAAACAGTTGAAAATATCCAGGTGTCTAAATGTAAAAGACCAAAAGCAATAGTCGTAATACAAAGAGATCGTACAGCTGAGGAATATGAAAGTCGATACATATTCATAGTCGGCTTTGCTGCAGTGTTTTGCATATTTATACCCGTTCTTATGAAATCATTTCAAGTATAGTCTTGACATAATAATTTACTTGATAAAGATGCAGCAGCTTTCCTTGTTGCCCTTTCATCCTTTTCATGTTCTAGACCTCCTACTCGAGCCAACTGAAGAAAAGTTCACAACATGAGCTTCACTTTACGTTTTATTTGGGATAAATACAGTACATTGCATGCAATCATCCCTTCAGTAGCCTGAGTGCAAAATATTGTTAAGGCTCCCTACAGCGAGGTTTAATATTAGCTTGGAATCAGTGTGTTGAGAGAGCTCTGATTTAACATCCTCTGTGTTATGATGAGAGCTGAGATTCACACTGTTTTATATACTTTCAGAATACATTGAAATGAGTAAACCCACAATATTTATTTTATTTGAAAAGAAGCAGAATGTGCTCATTTCCATTTTGTATACTGTGGAGAGATCAGGAGTATAATAATAATAATAATAATAATAATAATAATAATGGTTGAGCATCGGCCACAACTAGAAGGTAAATTGTAGTAACTCACCTGTGCCTATCACATGTGTGATGCTTTTCTTTTTATTAGGTGCCCTGAGCCAGCAAGAAAGACAGTAACAGAGTGGTCAGAGTACAGACACAACCCACAACACACACATGGGCTTGGAGCATGAGTTTAAACTTAAGTACACATAAGCTGTGCGATACTATGACATTTTGTTGATGCTGTTGATGAGATAAAAAAGCATGCTGAAAAGCACCATAGAAAGAGAGTCCTGAAGCCCTGTCAGAAATCTGCCTGTCTCCCGAACAATGACAAGACAAGTGCATGTGCTTAAAGGCAATGAAAGACACTACTGAAAAACCATAACCATAACTTCAGATGTATGGCCTACACACGAGAATTTTTTCTTTAGTAATATAATTTGAGAGCAAAGAAAATTCACTTAAGCACCTGGATAAACCAATTCAGAATAGGAGGAATGTTGCTTTGAATTGAAATTCACCACCTCAGTTTCAGTTTCCATACTTAATACAGTTTATCTCTGTAATCTGCATCTGAAATATGAAGCTCGAGCCCAAATCTACAGGATGGAACAAAAGGCCGAATACACAGGAATTTGTGTAGCACTATTACGAAAACATATTGTAATACTGCAAAACAACTGAACAGAAATGACATATATGAGGGAGAGTCAAAAATAATCTGCACTCCGATTATATTAAAACTTCTGTCTTAACACCACTTTCAAGGCTACTGTTTCGCCAGTCACTGCTGTGCAGATGTAAATGTGTTACATCAGTTCATTTGTAACTGCGATGGGAGCAAAAATGCATGCATCATTTGTAATTTGCATGAAAGAAGAGCAGCATGTCGGGATTTATTTATTTTTTTTGTGGTTTGAGGGTGTACCTAGTGCCATTATTTATTAAAGACTTTTATTATTAAAGACTGTGCAGTATGTCTGGAGAAAGTGTTTGGATATCTGCAAGCAAAATTGGATCAATACTCTGGGGAAGGTAAAAGTTTCTTAAAGAGAATCAAGGTTCAACAATCAATAAGGCTCGTTACAGTGAGATGATGTTCACTAAGCATCTCACTGCAATAAGCACTGTTAACTGTTGTTTATCATGCACGTCCGCTCTTTTCTGCTGACATTGTTGACACTCTGCAACTTGATTTTGAGGTGCTAAAGCATTCTCTTTATAGTCCTGTTCTTGCTCCATCAGACTTTAACCTGGTTGGTCCCCTGAAAGCAGCCCTACGAGTACAAAGATTCACTTCACAAAGATGACAGAGTGCCGATAATTTTAGATTCATCCTCACATGTGTGTGTGTGTATGTTTGTATACATGTTCTATCGTCGTGTTTGACTCCTGCCTGTTGCCGCATCAAAAGAGGACTTGGTGACGCCGGCTGGCTACACATGCAAAATAGTGGTCCTTTAGTGCCTGTCCCTCGGCACGCAGTTAAGTCACATTTAATGAAAGTAAGCATGGCTGTCGCTGTTTGTTGCATGGGCAGTGATCCCAACTAGGGCAGCGGCCTTTTCCCTTTTGGCGGCAGTGTCACGATGGCCTACCAAAACTCAAAGTGACAGGGTGCTCATGCAATCCTTGGCTTCAATGGCTGTTTCTTGCCTGGCAAATTAACAGCATCAATTTAACAGCAACAGTGTACAGTCCTTCCACCTTTAAAGTCCAGGGGCGCATTGCATCGCCCCACTCACAAGCCACTTTCCACATTAACGTCCTCACGCTTTTTCCAGACTTCCCAACCTCGAGCTAAGCTCCATGCCTCCCTTTGAAGGAGCAGAGCAAGCCTGAGGTCCATTGATGATGTTAATAATAAGTTAATGCTCTTGTGTCATATTTTTGGTACTTACTGTTTTAAGAATTTTTTTTTTTTTTGGAGATTATTATTATTATTTATTACCTTTCCTTAGATAATAAATGTGAGCAACTGTAACCTAGCATAAGCAATTTCCCTCTGG
>JAOTRS010000039.1:26826009-26839979 GCA_028565755.1 Dinotopterus cunningtoni | reverse complement strand
TCCCTGTAGCCTCACCGTTCCTCTTGGGTCCCTCTCATTCACACACATGTATTCCGTCTTGCTGCGGCTAACCTTCACGTAGACACACTAGGGGGAGACAAAGCGGCGGCTCAGTAATCCGGAGAACCAGATCTTATTCCCTGGGACTGAGGTGGCACAGGTGTTACAATACTTTTGTAAACTTCAGGGTTATATCACCAGGATAGTGTTTTCTAACCATGGTCCTGGAGCACCCCCTGCTCTACCTTTTCTACTTGTATTAAGAAAAGAATTCTTAGCTTAATCAAACCAAGTGTGATGGGAGCAAAGAAAACACTAAAATGTACAGGGAAGCGGGTCCTCCAGGACCAGGGTTGGTACCACTATACTAGATGACTGCTCCTAGTTGGCTTGATAAACAGATTTGAGGGGAGGAGCAGATCAAAGAATAAATCTGAAATCTCCCATAGAAGGGACAAAAAAGACAAAGCATAACATACTGATTAGGGTTACTGGGACCCACCACTGGAGCTAGGTTTGAAAGTAGTTTCTTCAAATACACAAAGTGCATTCACAAATACACTGTCCGGCCGAAAAAGTGAAACATTCTAATATTGCTTTAAACAGCCATTTTGCAGTGATTACAGCATGCATTTGCCATAGCATGATTTTAATAAGCTTATGCAATGTCACAACATTTATTTCTGTCCAGAGTCACAGTAATTTATTTTCTAGATCTTGTACTGATGATGAGAGAGTCTAAAGCTGCATAAAGTATTCTCTAGCACATTCCAAAGATCCTCACTTGGGTTAAGGTCTGGACTTCTGGACCTCACTGGGGTTAACGTAACCAATCCATCTGTGAAAATGATGTCTCATGCTCCCTGAACCACTCTTTCACTTTATAAGCCCAATTAATTCTGACATTGGGGTCTTGGAATATGCCCGTGCCATCAGGGAAGAAAAAAAATTATTTGAAAAAAGCCCTTTCTATACATTATATTTATGTTTTCAGCTGACCTCATTTTTGTGCACATACTGTAACATTGCAGAACCTAGCCCTGACCAACAGAAGCAATCCCAGATTGTAACATTGTTTCCCCCTTGCACTAGGCATGATGGGTGCATCATTCATTTACTTCTCTTCTTACCCTGATGCATCACTCTGGAACAAGGTTAATCTGAATTAATCAGACCAATTTTCCAATGCTCCACAGTCTATTCTTTATGCTTCTCAACACAATAAACAATTTTTCCAACTAGCCTCACTGCTCAGGATAAGCTTTCTTATGGCTATGCAGCTGTTTAGTCCCAATCCCTTGAGTTAATTCACATAATGTGTGTGTAAATGCTTTTACGTTTACTATTAAACATGGCCATGAGTTCCACTGTTGTTGTTTTTTATATTTCACCAAGCATTCAACTGATCTCCCATTACGATTCTTCCTGATTCTCTTTCAATCACATTTCTTCCTTGAAGATGATGGTTCACCACTATCCTTCCAGGTTTTAAAAATACGGTGGACATTTCTTTTCCCATTTTTAGTAGTTTCAGCAATCTCCTAAGTTGTTTTTTCTTTGCTTGATGCAGGACAATAATTTTACCCTTCTGAAAAAGAGTAACATCTTTGCCACGACCAAAGGATATGTCTTCTGACATGGTTGTTTAAGAAATGAGAAGCTACTCATTGCATCAGTTAGGGATAAATAACTTGAACCATATTAATCACTGCATTAATTAGCCAATGGATACCTTGACTTTTTTCCTGCAGGCAGTGTATTTGTGCTCTGTACCTCACTACATTTCTGCATACTGCTGCATTACATAACCAGAGTGATGCATAGTAATTGAAGAGGTAATATAACAACCTGCTGGTTATTATGCATGATTGTCTTTCCTAATCATGTAGCATGAGTTTGAAATCAAAAGCTGAGATGGTTGCAGATAAGGATGAAACAGCATATTTACAGTTTGGTAGCAGAGAGAGAGAGAGAGAGAGAGAGAGAGAGAGACTTTAAAACTACTGTAGGCTAATACAAGCTCAGTACTTATTCTAGTACAAGACTTTGCCCACCTCTTTATTATGAAGTTATAATGAAACATAAATTTTTTTAGCATCTCCTAATCATTTGCGCTTATCAGAAAACGGAATTCAGTATTTCAAATTATGTTATTTTCTATGAATATGTTTTGTTAATAAAGTCTTCCCTATTAGGGAGTGTAACTAATTGGCTGGCAAATATGCACATTCAAATGTTGATGGACAGATTTTGTTAGAACAGATTACACAAACACCATTAATGGCTAAAAACATTACTATACAAATGCTATAAATTGTAAGGACAGTACAAGTTGGAAACTGAAATCTGCTCTTTAATGATGTCAACATAGCCTCTGATAACATTGCACATGCTGTACTAAAATGCTTGAGTAAATAGATAGGTTCTTACAGTAGCCTAAGTGGTTTCGCATAAAAAGTAAGGATCCTATGGGGGCAATTTGCTGCCTAATAAATTGCATTGTATTGGCAAAGCATGTGCCAAGGATGGTTTTGTGCCATAATGTGCAGGGCTCAAGGGAAAAGCTTCATTTATTTTAAATTTGCACTTCCAGATGCTACTAATTAATGCACCACCCTGTTAATCATCACTACAGAAATACAAAATGTTGAAATATTGACAATTGCATATAATAATAATAATAATAATAATAATAATAATAATAATAATAGCAGCAATGGATAATGGGAATCATCTATCTGCTTTCTTTCTGGATGCTGCATGGCTGAAACTACACAAAAGTTGAAATAAACCAGCAAAAGACTGTGTTTAGATGAGAGTTCTGTACATGTTGGATCAGTAGGATCTTCCCTATAACAGGCTTAGACACATACAGAGTAAAGTGATTTAAGAGTCACCTCAGGTTCAAGGTTGGAGAGATGAAGTGATTAGTCATTGTCTTCCAATGGAATTAGGATTCAATTTAATCAGCTGCATTTGGAGTAAAAAGCATTAGCTTTGTGTTTTGCAGAACAGCAGGAACTTTGAGAGCTTTCTTTGATTGTTTTACATGAACACTGCATAAGGAAGCTATACAGAAAATATCAAATCGGCTAAATATCCCATTGCACTTGATGACTTTTCTTAATAATTCGTATCAACAGCGTTCATATTTAACGGTAGTTTTTGAGAACTGTTAAATGAAAAATTGTTTATCATGCAGTATTTGTGCTCCTCCTGTATGGGGCATTTAAATTCCCTGCTAATTAAGAATCCAACGTGATTCCAAAATATGAACTAACTCACATTAAAGTCACCTGCTTTCTGTTAACCGTCATTTATCTCTGTGTATTTATATCAGTTATCTTTGTGAGATTTTACTATTTCACTTGTAGTGGTGCATTCTCTGCTAATTATACCTGGTTTTCTGTTTTTTTTTTTTGGTCCTGTTCTTCATTTTGAGTTTGATAGCCTCCTCAGTGTTCAGCTCCATATACCCTGTAATTGGGACTTGATAATTGCTGACTATGTTCATGGCTGTGATAGTCTGCTGAGCAAATGTGATGCAGTTTAGCATCTGATTAGCATTCAGCTGCTGCTGTTGTCTTAGTGAAGCATAAAGAAGTTAATGCAGAATGAAGTATCAGTCCATATAGAGGCAAAGCAGTTCAAAGGATACCTTAAATGGTGAGATATGTGTATTACTGCAGTTTAAATTTCCTTAAGCAATAGTGGGCATGCAGGCCTAACAAGAAAAAATGTGACAAGTCTTATCCTCCCTGGCATTTCACAATTCACTATTATTCGCAGGGCTTTTAGAGAGCATTTCAGGAAAAGAAAGAAAATCCAGAATAACTGTATAAATAAATCTGATATACATCATAGTAAGACCATGGTGCAGTTTTCGAAGAGCTTATATAATTAAAAAGTTCATTTTGTTGAAATTAAACATTTTAGGACATTACTGTCTTAAGAAAGTAATTTAATGACAAGGTGTTGTGCTATGACTGACATGAATGTGTGGTTGCTGTTACGACCACAGTGCTAATTGTGCAATATTAATCTCTCTCTATCTCTCTCACACACACACACATACACACGCAGTATACTTTTTGTATATACTTTTTTTTTCATTATGATAGGTGTTGGTCCCAGCCAGAGAGCTTAGTTTTTTTTTAGAACTTCTCTATGTAATGCTTATGTAATGCAATGTGTAAAATGCTGCCTGACATCTAATGAAAAATATTTAATTGGTGTTCAAGTATAAAACCTGTAGAAATGTATCCATATGAAGTAAACACAAAAAATATTTAAGCATTAATTCAATTCAATTTGTCAAAAAAGTTTTTATTAAAACCATAAAAATCAAACGTGTAAATCAGAAACAGCACGAGGTCATAAGCTAAGGTTAGGTGATCAGCAAACAGACTATTGAAGAGTAAGCAAGAACACAAACCCAATTAATCAAAGCAAGGCTCATAAACAAGGATACAAACAATGACTTGGTATAGTGTAGAGTGAACTCACAAGAGCATACAATTCACAACCTGTAGCTTTTAACCATCTTTTATATACCAGTTGAGATTAGAATCATGGATGTTGATTAAATGTTAAATCTTCCACCCCTCTCTGTATTTAAGATAATGTGCAACAGTAATATATTGGGATGAGTGCATTAATAGAAACCTGTGATATCTCTTATATCCAGAATTACTGAGGAATGGAGAACTACAAGTTCAATAGAACTCTGATTTGCCCACATGACCTTACATAAGCTCTAATGTGTCGCCACTCAGAAAAGACAGCGCCTAATTAAGTCAAATACACACTCTGGAGACACACTAATTATTTCCGATTAAGTTTCTCTTTTAGGATAATTGGGCTACAAAATGTCATGGCAAACATCTGCACACTCAAGCAATTTACATATACAGTGTAAATGAGACAGCAGACATCCTGGATCACAATGGCAGATTTTTTTTTTTTTTTAATGAAATGGACACACAACACAAAACAAAAAACAATGCAGCTCTAGAGGGGACAGAGTCTTCTGAAAAACAAACTTAATGAAGTCCCAGTGGATAATCTAGTCAAATATACACTCTTTACACAGAATAAACAGGACTTAGGACTTTGTCCTTGCTTTTAATAATTCATGTCAGCTTCTTAGGCCATAAATTTTCTATTTGTTTGTTTATGACGAATGTACAGTGAAAAGTAAAAATAATATAATTGTAGAGTAACCTAAGTGAAGACAATGCTAATTATAGCTATTAATATACACTGCCCAGCCAAAAAAAGTCACAAACCCTAATATTTTATTGGACCATTTGCTTTGATTATGGCAGCCTCAACTTTTTAACCATTCTTTCACAGTTTGAGCCTAATGAATCCTGGCCTTGTCATCTTGGAATACGAGGTGGTATCAAAAAGTTTAATTTAGTTTTGTAGCACGCCAACAAATGTCAGCACAAGGCTGCAAGCACAGTCACAGGGAGCACTGATAAGTCAGTGTGCCAAAAAACATTGTTCTGTGTACAGTAAATCAGGAGCTTTGCAACTGGTGCTACCATGCGCGACCATGTGCGTTACTATGTCTATAATTTTAGAATTGACAACAAGTTAGAACAATGAACGATTGTGAAATTTTGCATGTAACTGGGCAAATCTGCCACAGAAATGTTAAATGTGATTTGGCAAGCTTACCACAATGATGCAATGAGTCGCGCAAGGTTTTTTGAGTGGCACGCGTGCTTTATGGGCTAAATAATATCGCTGTTAGGTGATGAGAGAATGATTCACAACATTGCTGTCATTGTTAGTATGTCATACAGAACAGTCCAACCAATCCTTATGTGTGATTTAAACATGCACTGTGTTGGTGCCAGCAACTTTTTAAACATCAAGGGAGTTTACTAGCTGTTCTTATCAGAGTCTCAGTCACATTTCATGTAAGCCTGTCCCGTCTGGAGCCTCCCAACACGTTACAACATTAAGATGTTATCCCCGGTCCTGCAGGATTGTGTCCTCAGTCCAGCCCTTTTTACCCTATTCACACATGAATGTACACCCATCCACACATCTAACACCACAGTGAAGTTTGACAACACTTGGGATTAATATCAGAAAATGAGAAGACACACTACAAAGAGGAGGTTTAATATCTGGTCAAGTGGTGTTGGATAGTGACCTGGTTCTGAATACCACTAAAACAAAAGAGATCATTGTGGACTACAACAGAACCAAAAAACCTTCCTCCCTCCACATAAATAGTGAGGAGCTTGAGAGGGTTAACAATATCAAATTCCTTGGTCTTCACATCACAAATAATTTAACATGGACCACTTCCTACTTAGTGAAGAAAGCTCAGCAGAGGTATTTCTTTCTGAGAAAGCCCAAGAAAGTAAACGTACCCTCTTAGCTCTTAGTGAATTTCTACAGGGACACAACAGATCACAACTGCCACCCTGTCACAGTGTGGTAGACCAGCTGCACTGTAGAGAGTCGGAGAGACCTGGCTCTGACTGGTCTTTCTCTGCTTGTTTGACAATGTAATGATAAAGCTTGGTTGTTCTTACAACATCGTAGAGAATCCATGCAACAGATAATTCACTATGGTATAGTTTTTCTTTAATAATGAAAAAAAAAGAGCATATAGAATAGAGCAGCAGCTTCATCATGTTGTTTGTCTCAAAATGGCCAGTGATTGCATTAGTATCCCAGACAACATCCACAACAACAAGCGTACATGTGCTGGTGGGTTAAGACCCAATCTCCTGTGGCCAGTGGGTGATAAATCCCTTGATCTGTCCCAGCTGGCAGCTCATGTAGAGAAATATAAAAGAGCTGCATGTAAATGAGGCGAAAAGATGCTGAAAGGATTGTTGTGCATTTATATCATACAATAGCATTGCTCTCTCTGTCTGACCTTCAGACAGAGACTGTCTCCGCGGACTGATGTTCTGAATTCCAACACACACAGACACAATAAAGACTTCTTTCCTTGCATTATACATGACACTTCACCTGTACTTGTACTTTTAAAATAATCAGTTATTTTTTAATAAAATTATTAATAGTAAGATTGTGTTCTTTTAAATCATTGTTTAAATTAATATCTCAAAGAGTTAAAGTTAAAAAAATTGGTAAAAAAAAAAAAAGAAATTAAATTTATCCTGTGTACATGGTCACGGGGGGCCTGGATACTATCCCAGGAAAGGCAGGGTCCACCACAGTCAACACTGTGGTGCCAATACATCACAGGGCGCACACTCTACTACACTACAAGCAATTTTGAAAATGCTAATTTAACCTACTCTCTTTATCTGCAGTCTTTAAACTGTTTATCTACCTGTCTTTGAACTGTGGGAATTACGAAAAGAATGTGCAAAAATATGCACACAGGCTCAAGATAGGAATTGAACCTGCAACTCTAGAGATGCGAGGCCACGGTGCTAACCATAACACCACTGTGTGTTTGTAACCCCCTAAGTAGCCCTATAGCACTGTGGTCTTGCATTTTCTGGGTCAATGGTTCGAGTCTTACTTTCGGCTCTGTGTGAGTGGAGTTTGTATGTTTTTCCAATGCTTGGTAGAAACTGCCATTTTTTTAGATAGCTCCGGCATGCATTTAATACCGAGATCAATATTTTACTTTTCAGCATGCAGGGTTTTTAATTTGGTCTTTTTCTCAGTCACCTTTAAATATTTGTATCTCAGAGCAGCTCATTTATTCTTGTCTAAATGTGCAAAGAATTGAACGATTCATCACCAGAACTGCAACAGCTTTTGCTTTTAGAACAAATCCCTCTTTTATGGATCACTGGCAAGACACTTTATAAAAACAAGTATAAGAAAAATGGTTTATGCCCATGTTTAAGTCCCAAGAGAACACAGGAATGGCAGAAAACATTTATTTATTACTTATCTATCAGGATCTGAGTGACCTGCTCTAATAAAACATACACAACCCAGAGAGAGATGAGGCTCTGTAACACAACAATAGAATCGATTTAGACAAAAACTATCCCATGAGGCATCGCAGTGCTAAACACAAGTAGAATGTTGATGATAGTTTCAGCTGATGATATAAAGTTTTCCCAAAATGTATTCTGTGAATGCTGCACATGTCATGCACACTCATTGCGCGACTGGCACTAGGACCCGGAAGTAGTATGGTCGCGAACCAGGAAGCATAAACGGAGACAAGTCCATCTCCGGTTGCCCGTGACAGAATGACTGAGCCAGCAGTAAACCTAGCGGATTACGCGCACCTCTGCGATGTGGTGAACCGGCATGCCGAGCTGATCGAGCAGCTTCGCGGTGAGATCGCGACCCTCCGCAGTGGCGCCCAAGACATCGCGGCCTTACGCTACCAGGTGGCAGAGCTACGGCAGGAGAACGCGGCTCTCCGGGAGGCAGCCGCTCAGCCGGCTAGCCCACCGCCCTTCGCGGCGGCTGCCGAGCCGCCGCCCCCTCCCCCTTCTGATGTCTATTTAGCATTACCGGACAAATGGGATGGCATGGACGGGAAGTGCAGTGTTTTTTTTAACCGCGCTGGATCTTGTGTGTGAGTTCAATTCCACCAGGTACTCCACGGACCGGTTGCGCATTGCTCTCCTCGTCTCGTTGCTATTCGGGCAGGCAGCTGAGTGGGCCATGGCGGTTCTTCGATCAGACTCAGACACAGTCTACTGCTATGGCGAATTCACCAGTCAGTTGAAGCTAACATTCAAACATCCTGCTGCTGAGGTGGAGACTGACACCAAATTATTTCATTTGCAGCAGGGAGAGTCATCCGTGAGCCGGTACACCACGGACTTCCATACCCTCGCTGTCCAGACCACCTGGGGAGACGCCGCCCTCCAGACGGCCTACTATGAGGGACTAGCCTCAAGCATTAAGGACAAGCTTGCCGGACGAAAGCTTCCAGCCACGCTGGAGGGTTTGATCCAGCTCGCCCTCCGGATTGGCCAACGCCTGCTCTCTCGTCCAAGGCCAGCTCCCCGGACCCTGCCGCCGACCACGCCATAATTTTTGCACACCACACCCCGATTGTCCACCTTCGCTCTTCACACACCAATTCCTGAAGCTCGCCCTTCTTTCATCACCACTGCTACCGGACCTGTCGGATCTCCACCTCCCACCGTGGTTGACGCAAGTTCGCAGCTCCACCTCTCTGCCACGACACCCAGCATCTCTCGTCTCACGGTTCAGGTACACCTCCAGCGACAAACGGGTCAGAAGTACTGCGTTCATCGACTCTGGTGCCGCAGGTAACTTCACTGACTCCTCTTATGCCAAAAAACTGGGGGTGGAGCTTGAGGCGTTATCCCAGCCCGTTCGAATCACATCAGTCGACGGCCGGCCCCTCTCCTTCAGCCCCATCACCGCCCAGACTCAACCCATCACCCTCATCATTGACCAGCACCAAGAACCAATCCGATTCCACCTCACCTCCATCTCATCTCCACCCATCATCCTCGGATACCCTTGGCTCCTGAAACATGACCCTCTTATCTCCTGGACTCAAAACCGGATATTACAGTGGGGGCCGACCTGTACCGAACTCTGCCTGCAGGCTTCGGCTGGGAGGTGCTCTAGGGAGTCTGAGGCCCCTGAGGTTGACACCAACGCCATCCCCGCCGCCTATCGGGACCAAGCTGAAGCATTTTGTAAAAGACGCACCACCCACCTTCCTCCTCATTGCCCCTACGACCTGGCGATAGATCTTCAGCCGGGTTCTGTCCCTCCCTGCGGCCATCTCTACTCCCTGTCCACCGCCGAGATGCAGGCGATGGAGGAGTATGTGTCCTCCGCTCTCCGTCAAGGTACCATCCAGCCCACCTCATCGCCTGCCGCCTCGGGGTTCTTCTTTGTGAAGAAAAAAGACGGCGACCTACGCCCATGTGTCGACTATCGGGGGCTCAACAACATCACTATCAAAAATCGACACCCTTTGCCTCTTACCAACTCAGCCCTGGACGCCCTCTCTGGTGCCACCATTTTCACAAAGTTGGACCTCTGGAGCGCCTACAACTTGGTGCGTATCAGAGAGGGTGATAAGTGGAAGACGGCCTTCATCACCCCCACAGGACATTATGAAAGTTTGGTCATACCTTTTGGACTCTGTAATGCACCAGCTGCCTTCCAACAATTCATTAATGATGTTCTCAGAGACATGCTAGGCCGGTGGGTATTCGTCTACCTCGATGATATCCTCATCTATTCACGCACCGTCAAAGAACATATCCAACATGTCAGAGCGGTCCGTAAGAGATTGATCGCCCACCAACTGTACTGTAAGTTGGAAAAGTGCGCTTTTCATGAGCGCTCCACCACGTTTCTGGGTTTTGTCATCTCGCCCCAGGGTGTGGCCATTGACCCGCAGAAGCTAGAAGTTGTCTCTAGGACCCAGAAGTAGTACGGTCGCGAACCAGGAAGCATAAAAGGAGACAAAATGGCGCTTCACATTGCTCAGTCATTGAGTTCGCCCATGCCGTTCCCGACTCTTCGCCGGCTTTTCTGTGAGTACTCACTGATTCGGGTTGTCTTTCTGATTGAGTGTGTTTTGCTAGAACGTGGATTTATTTGTGTAGATTCTTGCTCTTTGCGTAAGAGTGTTCTTAGATTAAATCGCGTGGTTATTCTGACTGCTCGCGCTGCTTCCGCGTTTGGGTTTACCATCCACGCTACACGGGCTAACTGCTACGTCTTCTGGAGCATTTCCGGTCACCCGTGACAGCACATGCTCAAAGGAAAAACATTATTTTAACTCTTCATCTTGTTCTCTTCTAGCAAACTGCAGAATGTCTACATTTGCATCCTACCCCTTCTCCATACTTTAGCTGTCACATGATATTCACCTTATCACACATACAATATTAATAGCAAGCCAAAAGCAATGGTGGTGAGAAGATTGATTGATTGATTGATCACCTTAAGGAAAATGTTTGAAAGCAAGAAGATGCAAAAGGGAGCCCAGACCCAGACCGCTGTATATTCATTTACAGCATTTTGGTAGTGACTTACATTTTACCTTGTTGTTGCTGGGATTTGACCTTTCTGATCATTATTTCAACACTTAACCACTGAGCTACTCCTGCTGTATACTCACCCTATACAGGCTGATTATGCAAGCCCACACCTCCTTCTCATCTCAGTGTGTGTGTCAATGTTTACGATTTCTCTTAGAGAATGTAGTGGATGGTCACACACGCACATGCATCCCCCTCCAAAATATCTATCAGATCAGCTTTTATTCTTGTCCCCGTGAGTTTGATGTCAGCAATAACAGTAAGGTTAGATGGTTTTGACAGCTAGTATATTCTCCCTAATCTGCCGTATTTGCTAATCTGGATGACCTGAGCTTTGTTGCGCTGCCATATGCATTAACATGCGCATGCTCAAAATAAACTCACACTTTTCAGAGGCTACCTCTGTGGAGACGAGTCCAGACAATATATACAATATATAATATACAATATATGGGTGTGATGGCACTCCTTATAGGGGCATTTACTTTTAAAACAAGACAGGGGTGATCAGCTTTAGGTTTTACACTTTCAGTGGTCGGAATATTTTTTCCTGAAATGTCTGTTGTCTGAATTTCCTTTTGGTCCCCAGAATTCTTATCTATCTATGGATGTATCTAGCTATTTATCTATTTTGGATTTCAGCTGTCACTGAAGCAGAATAAATTACACATATTGTCTTTGGTCCCAATCTTTTATTTTTCTCCCAATAACTATAAAAACAAAGTGGATTTAATAACTTATGAAACACTGTCTTATATTTCATATCATAGTAAGTGATCCATGTGAATGGTTTGTGCTCATTATCTCAGATGTGTCGCCTTCATCTTCAAAACCCTCTTGTCTGTATGTGATTACACACCCCTGAGGTTTAACAGCATGGAGTGGCTGCGCTGTGTAATATTAAGTCAGGAGCTGTGTTTTTAATCAGAAACCCGTAAGTTTTCTCCAGCAGCTGGGGGTTTATCTTCAGATTTCATCTCCCATTTCATACAGGGCGCAATTCTACTTCACTATGAATAGATATCAGCAAAAAGACAAGACCTCATTCAAAATCAATCGCTTTAGTGTGCTGTATGCTCAGAATACAAATCATTCATGACACAATAAAATTCTTATGGAGTGAAACACAAACCAATAACAAGGAAAGCAGGATTGAACATATGAGGCAATGAAAATAAATGTACAAGTAAAAATAATGATGGGACAGACACTGACCTGTACAGACTATTAGAAATAAAGGAAAAGCAAATATACTTACAATTACAGTGTTACAGGTAGTGTACAGGTTAACTTGCTTAGTGAGACCTGTAGGGTCTGAGATGTAGCTCTTCCGTTTTTTGTATTTCATGGTCTGACCTTGGAGTGAATGTGCTGGGACATCCACTCCTGGGATGATTGGCAACTGTCTTTAATGCTTTCCATGTGCGAATAATCTTTTTCATTGTAGAAAATTTAACTCTTAAATGTTTAGAATGATTTTTACAATCCTCTCCAGATTGATGTGTAGCAACAATTGCATCTCCTAGACCATTCCTTATATATTGGCATTGAGTTAACACACACTTGTGAATGCCTTAGACAAACAAAATGGCAAGCTTCTGCTTTTATAGAAGTCTGCACACCTGCTGATGATCTATTAATAAAAGGCTGATTATTAGCAGCACCTGGCCCCAACTTACCCTCTTAAATTCTGTGGAAGCAGTAAGGGGTAATAAGTATTCCATATGTATCTCCATATGCATTTTTGTTAAATAAATAATGGCAGACCCACTATGACCAGATGTTTTTACAAAAGACAATTAGAATTAAAAGATTGTGTACTAAAACTGTATATTAATTAGAAAATCAAATAGGAAAATTTCTTATGGCATTAGGATTAACTGATTATCAACTAATAATAATAATAATAATAATAATAATAATTCACCTTGAGTTTTGAAGGCCATAAAGCTTTCTTCTGTCTTCTATTTCTAAAAAAAAAATACAACATAATCACACTTAGCGCTTCATCCATAGACAAGAAAAACATAAGCTTTAAAAACTGATGAGTAAAAGAAAATGGATTGATTTCCTGCTAAAATCCTTCTCCACAGTCTGCATAATTATCTTACATAGCATTTAATTTTGTTATTGGCCTTAAGCATTTTGCTTAAAGGATTTTCAGGAGCAAGGACTGAAGAGCCGAAAGCGTAAACTAAAGTGCAGTGATTAGAAAGCTGCATATTAGGCGTCTGAATCTCAGATGCTGGTCAGCTTGAAGCCAAGCAAGTTGGGGCAATGAGAACAGATAAAAGGCTAATGAGGAGAGTTTGAGCACAGCTTGCTTAAATGTGCTGGAAAGAAGCTTTTTGGCTGTCATTCACATTTGCTCTTTAATAAGATTTTCCAGGAGCAAATTGGAATCTGCTCAAAATCTCTAAGCGTGTCAGTTAGGGCAACTCTTTTGTTTTTTTCACACTCCTCCATCTGTACATCATTAGCTGTAGCAATCATGCAGCTAGAAGTTATAAACGCATCATGATAAAGATGAGATGATTAAAAAGTGAATCAAGAAAATTGCCTTTCTTTTACCCTGTACACACACAGACACACACACACCACACACAAAATGACCTTGTAAATAAAGAAAACTTTTGGTTTTTGTTTGTTTAGTAAAGTTAATGGTTTGTTAAAAGAAAGTTAGAGAGAGAGGGAGAGAGAGACAGTTGTCTCTCAACTGGCGACACCATATATAAAGTAACCCTGAGAACACAAGTGGACACCATATGTAAGGTAACCTTCAATTAGGTGAAAAAACACATTTAGTAACATATAAGTGACAGTAACATATAAGTGACCCCCCCCCCCCACACACACACACACACACACACACATACACACACACCCATATTTAATAGAGGTTTTTTCTGATGTTTAAATAAATTGTCCTGTAACTTTTTTGTTCAGTTTTTGTTA
>JAOTRS010000039.1:26807657-26818103 GCA_028565755.1 Dinotopterus cunningtoni | reverse complement strand
AAGGCAAAGCATCATCTACTGGAATTCTTTTTTTATGGAATACCTCAAGTGAGTGGTAGAGATGGCTCAATCAAGGTGAGATCAACAGAATATTCAATACAATATAGCGACTCAAATAGTGCTCTACCAAAAAGTTGAGCAAAATGTTAAAGGGTTAACTGACACAAAAAGAAGACCAAAAAATAAGGTACTGGCAAACAAAATCAGGATTAATTCAAGGAGATTTCACTGCAGAAGATAAAAAGTACTAAAATATTAAAATAAACCTATAGCGAATGAGTAAAAGCACAAAACCAAAAATAATAAATATGATTTGAAAGGGGAGGTTTATTAGTTATTACTAAATACATTAACTGTCAAAACAAAATATGGTAATGTAACAAATTTATGGGTGCTTTTTTATAACATTATGAGTGCACTAGGAAGTAGTCATTAAATGTTCTTATAGAATGCTCAAAACACAAAATCATAAATTTTACTAGACACTATCGAGTTGTAAACTGCTCCCCTGCTGCAATGCATTTAAAACTTACACTTTTATCCATATTCAAATAAAAAAGTAAAACTATTGTTATAAAGACTGTTCGTCTTCTACTGTCATTTTTAGGCCGACTACAATCTCAAATGTTTTAATCACACAATCAGAAATTTAAAAAAAAAATCATACTTTTTCCAAAGATACAGACATTACGTAACAGGTCAGAGAGTTCTCTTCTTAACTCTTTTCGGTTGCTCTCACATTGAGGTTTCTTCCTCCTCTCTGAAGGAGCTTCTGTGAGCTGTATCCATCTTGTGGCAACAAGCATCATTTATTTAGAACAGCATCTTGGAGTCCATGTCCTCTGTTGGCATGGAGTCACGGAGAGAAATATGAAAATGAAGGTCAGATATTAACACAGGAAAGTGCTGGGCCAGTAGCTTACCACATTAGCTTTTAACTCTTGTATTAAATGTTTTGCTAGTAAGATAACCATTAGTTACACCATAATGCAGTCACGCCAACCCTGAAGCTGAATTATGAGTAGCTCTGTAACAAATCACTTGTCTAAAATATTCACAAGGAAATTGTGAAATGGTGCTACATGGTTGATATTTAAAATTTAAACACTCTAAGGGTTAACACACCTGCACTATCCAACCTTTTGTAAATCTTTAGTTTAAAAATTATTCATAAAGTGTTAGATTTGAAATTTTTTGTAAGTATATCTCTTGTTTTCAGTCTCTTTTTCACTATACTTAGATTTCAGCCAACAAAATTGTTCAGGTAAAATGGGCATGGCAACTTTTGTATTATTGGCCTACTTTCTCACTGAAAAAAAAGCATTGCATCCATAATAAATCTTGAATTCAGGTTGCTGTCATGGATGTTCCTCTTTATTCTCTGGTTTCCTCCAACCTAGAAAAAAACTTCTGGTAGCTGGACTGGCTGCGCCCTAAGTGTGAATTTGTGTGTGTTTGGTGGTCTGTGATGGACAGGAGTCCATCCAATTGCTAAATAATTTAGTAAATTGACGTATTAACAAATACTTCTAATTACATGTTTGTCTAATGTGAGCTACATCAAGCATCACATTAATTAATTCAAAATGTTCTCTATTTACCCCCCTATTTGACAGAAAGCATGGGATCAGTGCCTTTTACATACAAGTTTATGTAAGAGCATCAGACAATGTGAAATGGTTGAAGCCGGTGAGGCTCCCAGGCAAAGTGATTTAATATTAGAGAGTTGCTTATTGTTTCGTAAGAGTTATGCAATCATTAACAAAACGAGGGGCGTTCAAGCTAAACCAGGACTTGATGAAATTTCTGGTGAATGAAGGCATAAAACTGATTCATATTTACAGAAGACTTCAAGCACAGTACAGTAATGAAACTCTTAACCGCAGTAAAACATTTGAATGATGCCAACATCTTAAAAAAGGCTGCATGTTTATGAATGATGATCCCAGCTGAAGTGGCATTTCAGACGTGAAGCAGGCAGTCCGAACATGGCTCTGGCGTACTGAGAAATATATCTACTTTGATGGTAATCAAGCACTAGTAAAACACTGGGATAAGTGCATTAATGTAGCATGGGAGAAAGAACAAGGGAGTTTTTACTTTCATAACTGTGTTCTGTTATTCTGTTCTGCATCCTCTCTTAGTTTTATAGGTTAAATTTGTCCATGTGCTGGGAGGAAATGAAGATGAACCTCCTATACTGGATTTGCATACAGGAAATGTAACTGAATTAACAGTTAAGCAAAGCATTTTTCTTTTTACTTTGGCTCATCTTACCGTCCTTGATGCCAAAACAGTGGCACCACTCCCTGAAAGAGAGCAGCTTGTCCTTGTCTGCATCACACACATGAAAAAATACTGAAGTGCAGTGCTCCATAGGAACCAGAGGGACACGCAGAGGAGCAAGCTCTGAGTGAGACAGGAACCTGGACATAGAAATATAGCATTAAACAGGTGCTACCTGTAACAGCAGCTTTAAGGTAAAGACACCTAGACCAACAAGAACTGAATAATACATTCGAAAAAGACATTTTTCAAGCTAGTGGTAAACTAAAAGTCCTTGGTCAAGTACAAGTTAATTTGGCTCTGCATTGAAAACACACCTGTCTGATGGATGTTGGTCCATTTGTGCAAACTGCCAATGAACTGGATATATGTACATGTTGTAGTTCTTCTCAAAGTCTCGAGCCAAGAGTTCGATGGGGTGATCGCCTGCATGGAGACGCCGCTCATTCTCATAAATCTTCTGCACCTGTAGAGTAGATACAGTAGGTGAGGAAGAAAACAGGTTGGAACAAGTGTTTAAAAGATCAACGTTGGGCCGCATCACAAAGCAGCACTTCATGGAAAATTTCAAAGTGTTTGTTCTTATTATACTTCAGTGATTACGATTATTTATGTCTTATCCCTTTATAATTATATTTAATGATCCTGAACGTCCACAAAACAAGTTTGCTTTTGTTATAACGGTATCAAGTTTCTGCTAGAAGACAATCATTAGATATTCCTGTAGAGGGAAATTTTCAAGTGGAACTTTGACTGTTACAAAGTGCTTACAGTTTTTGTGCTGAGACTCCTTCCAGACATTTTTCTTTGTTAAATAAATCACATTCATCTGTCTATTATTAGACATACTGTATATTATGTTGCATGTCAGGCAAACAAGTTCCTGTGTATGTTGTACCTATTCAAATGATAATGTAACACAAGTGCACTGATTATAAACCTCTCTTAGTCAAATATTTAACAGTGTTGAGGTATAATTTATATTATACAACAATTACTTCTGACTGAGAAATCTGATTGGACATGAAGCATTCATTCCACGACTGGCGTGGGACATAAACACAACATCACGTTTAAGGTCATGCTGTTGTTCTAAATATCAGCACAGCTGTGATATCTTCAGTATTTGGGCTGTGCCCTTCTACCTAAAACCACATCACAGCCATGCAGATATTATGCACAACAGCACTCCTTCTCAGGATATTGCTTATATATATCCCGAACTTAAATAATTGTAATAAACCAATTATCTTTTTTATACAAAGTATTGTTTGAACACAGGATTTTTCATTTCTATTGCTAGAATTTAGAATTTTTTTAACAGTTGGTCAGATTTGATACAGTTACAGTAATAGCATAGATTAAATTGTTTAATTAAATTGTTTGTGGATACACACTTTGGATCTCTGCTTGGCTGTAAGGATATCTTCTTCATAAAGCTGCAGCAGCACATTCTTCAGCCAGTCTCTCATGCGGAGTGGAAAATGTATTAGCTCTGTCTTCAGACACGGTGGAATAACTAACACACACACACACACACACACACACACACACATACATCAATTTAATCAAGCATTAAAAACAAAAATCACAGTAGTCTTTATTTAAAGTACAGATTTGTATAAAGATACCGAGTGTAACCTTTTTTGGACTCATTAGCTGTTTAAATCCTACAGACCTTCAATATTGTAGTTGAGCAATAAATTAATGTGTGCATTGAATTTAACATCACTGCCTTCCGAGGCTTCCACAGGTTCAAAGCATGAACAGAAATGACCTACATTTGCAGGAGCCCGTGTAGTCCAGATGTAGTCTGTGACCTTTTTTGCTCCCCTCAAGGCTGCACTTGATGGCAAAGAGCTGACAAGATGAGGCATAGGTCTGGTTATCTGTTCCACAAACCTACAATAAGAAGAAAAAAAAAAACATTTTTGGAAGCAAACTCATGGGTCAAAAGGACAATTCACTTAAGTAGCCATGGTTAAATTTTTAGGTAATACAATTAAAATATCCTGGGTTTGTCTAGGAAAGAGCAGCTCAATCAGGTCTTATAATCGATTAATCATTATTTCTTTAAAGCTAATTACCTAGTGACTTTGGAAGCATGATGCATTCACTGAATTTGTGCCTTTAACAGTGAATTTAATGTAAAACATATCATCATGGTTTTTGTGTCGTAGATCAAAATTATTATTTTATTGTATTTTATTTTTGTGGGTTTCCTCTGGGTTCTCCGGTTTCCTCACACAGTCCAAATACATGTAGATTAGGCTAATTTGCGTTCCCAAATTGCCCGTAGAGTGTGTGTGCCCTGCGATGGATTGGCAACCTGTCCAGGGTGTACCGCGCCTCGTTCCCTAAGCCTCCTGGGATAAGCTCCAGGTCCCAGCGACCCTGAATACAGGATAAAGCAGTATAGAAGATGAGTGAGAGAGTGAGTGTATTTTATTTATTTTTTTCCGGTTTGGCACCTCGAGGGAAACAATATGATTTTGCTTTCTTTGTTTTACTTATAAAACTTATAGAAAAGTTAACGCATGGATCTCTAGCACATGTTTTAAACTTACCTTAAATGAAACCTGTTTAAATGAAATCAACATCCAAAATGCCCAATGTTTAAATAAAATTGATTAAAATCCAGTACAGTATTGGGGGGAGCCTGGGGCCTTTCCAAGGACACTAAGGCACAAGGTAAGATCCCCTGGATGGTGTGCCGGTCCATTGCAGGGCGAACACACACATGTACATAAACAACTGGCAGTTAGACACCAATTAGCCTCATCTGCATGTCTTTGGAATGTGGGAGAAAACCCATCAAGGGCAAGGAGAATATGCAAACTTCATGCACATGGATCTGAAAGTGTGAGGCCACAGTGCTAACACTATGCCACTGTGCCACCATTAACATTTAAATATAATATTAAAACATACAATTGTTAAATTAAAGTACATAACAATGCATGATTTTTTTTTTTTACTTCTCATAGGAATTTTGCTTGCTATTTTTTCCATTAATTATTGTTCAAAGAAAGAAGGTCTTTGATGTGAATAATATGTGTCTTGGGTGGATAACAAGAATTGGGCTAATTTTAGTTAAACAAAGTGTATGAGCTACATGAGTCCTAATACTGATGCTATTAGGGTGTATTTTTATTTGAGTGGGCAGGGTTTTAGTGTGAACTGGTAATATGAGTTAAGTGAAAGGGATTCATCCAGAGTGACCCGACAACCCGACAGATACTGGGGGGGGGGAGTGGTTTAGCAAGCAAAATTATATTTGGTGTGCATTTGTAAAAACAGTTTTGCTCAGGAATGAGGTCCAAAAGTGTATTTAAAACTTTAAAAACACCCTTTGCTTTTAGTGAGGCATGAATGTGTACCATTGTAAAGCAATTGGATACCCTGGATTTATAACACAAATGGCGTGCAAAATTTGCTTAATATCAATTATCTAAGATAAACACTGTAATTAAAAATAAAATTCAATTTGCTGCACAGCACTAGTCTCAGGGCTATGTCCAGCTTCCAGACTGAAGTCTAAATTGGGATAATTATCAACAGAAAGTTTTTTTTTTTTTTTTTTGCTCTCACAAAATAACCTCAGGCCTTAAGAACACATTATTAACAATAACAGTATAATATACTGTATATTGAGCTCTGAAGTACTCACATGTCCCAGCTCATTAAGACTTGGAGGACAGTCTGCAGGTTCCTGGCACACACAGCTGGGTTTCTTCTTATCATTCAGCTTGCATGTCTTCCCCCGCTTACAGTGAAAGTTCTCGCATGAATCTACATACGATGTGAATATATTTATATTAAAATTTGTTAGAAGAAAAAGGTGATAATTATAATTATGAACATAATGATAATGAATTAACATACTGTAGCACTCTTAATTTCAGGGTTTTTTTTTTATTATTCAGTTTACAGTTTCAAAGTATTTATAATAGACATTTTAACCAAGCTACAATCTCTGAGAATCATAAACCTGATTAATATAAAACCAACACTTTGTGAAATCTCTCTCTAATAATCTTTCCAGTTTGTTTCCAAGCATGTGATCTTTGCTAGAGTCTGTTTACAGTTTTTGAGTATTGCTCAGTCTACTCTCCTCTGGCCTGACTCTGTGTGGTTTTGGTTACAATTTTGGATTTGCCCTTGCCTGCTTCATGTTTTTCTATTTCATAATTTTCAGTAAACATCCTGCTCTGTCTCATACTTGACAGATAACACTCAAAATCTGCAAATACAGTTAACCATGCATGCTTTTAATCTGCATTACACCTCTATATAGTTAGTATTCATGTATTCCAAGTATATTCACAGAGTGCATTGCTTATTGTGCTCCCTGGATAAGGTCCACATACAACAAACCTTGACTAGGATGAAGAAGTAAATGAGGATAAATCAATGATTGTCCAAAGGGAAAAAAGGGAAAATACACAGTGGCTAAATCAGAACCTTGTGGAACACCAAAATTAAAATTTAGACACATCAGATGAAACATTTGCATCTACACTAAAAACTTTTAAACCTTTTTTAAACCTTACATTCTTTGTTTAAGCCTGCCCAATAAAATATTCTGGTCACTCTCTGACATCTTTAGCCACTGAGCACTTATTCTGCTCAGGCTTGTGGAAACTAGATTTATAAGGGGCGTTCAAGTCAAACTAGAACTTGTGATGACATTTTATGAATGAAAGCATAAAACTGATCGACATTTACAGAAGACTTCAAGCACAGTATGGTGATGAGAATATTAGGTGCAGTAAAACATTTGAACAGTGCAAATGTATTAAAGAAGGCCGTACATCCGTGAATGATGATCTAACAGAGGTGGCTAGTAGCCCACTGCAGCCGTTTCTGTGAACATTTAGCAAGTGGAACGCCTGATTCTTATAAACTGATGGATAACTTGTTGCCAACTTGCAGAAGAGGTCCAACTGTCTGTGGGAACTGTAAACACAATCATTCACCAACACCACTTGCACATTATAGGAGCTCGGTTGGGAGTTATTGCCACATCCCCCATACAGTCCTGACCTCGCTCCAAGTCATTTCCACATGTTTGAGACATTAATGGAGTTCCTCCTTTAAATCAGGCAGTCCGATCTTGGCTCTAGCAAACGAGAAAACCTTGTATCTTGATGGTATGCAGACACTAGTGAAACGCTGGGATAAGTGCATTAGTGTAGCAGGGGATTATATAGAGAAATAAAGGGAGTTTTTACTCTCAGAACTTTGACTTGAACACTCTTTGTACATTTTTATATATTCCAGACTTAAAACACTTAATGTTGCTCTAAATAATAAGCTGTATTATTATGGGATGCCTTTTATAGGATACATACTTTTGCCTCTGTTAGTTTGTTCGGAGCACAAAACCAAACATCACCCTCACTGATTTTTTAACCTTGCTGCCTGAGATGGCCCACAGTTTGTTTAGGTAGCCATTAGGTGTGGGGTGGCAACAAAATCCCAGCTCAGCACATTCTTGATCAGAGTCTGTCACTGTGCATTGTAGAGATAAGAGTCTGAAGCACCCACCCACTGAAGCTTCCTGTCCTGGATCTGTTCCAGTTCTGGATTTGGACCGGGCTGTGGGAGTAATTCTGGGGAAAAGATCCACAGCAGCCCTGATCTGCACAGGGTTCATTCCCAGTACGGATGCCTTGGGAGATCAGGATGGAATTGCATGAAGAAAATTACAGATAATTCAAATGAAATGTGAATACCTAAATTAAACCTTAACTTAAATCTGAAATGTATTCTACATAACCACAACTATAACAATGTCTATAGTGTATGTGTACATTGTTAAAGAATGAAGTTATTTAGAAATTCCAAAATGAATGTGATTATTTTAAGAAGTTCTAAAAGAACAGATGACCATCCCTTAAACCCCATCCCCTTGCCATAACTTCCCGTACTTTCCTACTATTTCACAACTCCTGTCTAAAAGTCAGGGACCCAGCTGTCTAACACAAAAAAGCTCCCATAAGTTATTTTCACTTTTTACAGTTCAAAAACTACAATCACCTTGAATTTTATATCTTTGGAAAGAAAGTCTGAAGAACTCATGCCTGATCCTCACACACTTCTATCTCTGTGGCTCCTCCTGCTCTCTGGATCTGCCTGATTCATCCTAGTCGTCTACCTTTGCTTTTAGATCCTGTACTTGGGATTCAATTTCTTCTCCAATAGATGGTTCCACGTGAACTTCCTAAAGGGTTGCAATTCCAAAATAAGTTTATGCCTAAATCTTTCACTGGATACTCCAGAACTGCTTTTTTAACCATACAGACTGTCATGTGATCTTTCTAAAGACTTAAATCTTTATTTAGATTTCTCATTGTGACATTGACTGTTGTTAAAAGTACTCACTCAAAAACATAATTTCAGTAATCACTTAATGTTCAGTTCGGTATGGAGCTGGGGTCTATCCTAAGAACACTGAGCATAAGGGGGCCTTGCATATTCATACTTAGGGGCAATTTATTTTAAAGTTCTGGTTGATATTGCTCCCAAAAACGTCATAGAGAGAGCAATGTAAAATTGGGATCAAACTAGGAGTCCTGTTGTTTAGATACATTTAAATAAAATTATATTAAATTAACTGAATATATTTATTTTTTTGTACAATACTATTCAAATACAAATATTTGTTTTTTATTTCACAATGTTTGATGATCTCCAGTCTTACCAATTTCCCTTTTTTTTTTTGCAACATGTTGAGTGTGAGTTCTGCATCTTTCTCCGGCTCTTGGATTTGAGAATCATCTGGGGTCACCTCAGCACTCAAAGCCTGGTCACTCTGTGCTTGTCTCAGTCTCTTGCTCTTCATCTGTTCCTTGTGTTTTCCATTACCGTGGGTGACATTTTCATTAGTGTCCTTCCCTCCCTCCTTTTCCTCAGAGAGGTTCTTTTCCCCCAGCCCCATTATGACCTTGTCTGCATCTGTGATCATTTTGTCAATGTCAGGATTTGGAAGTATCTGCTCATGTTGGAGACCTTTAATAGACCTAACTTGGTCAAATGCTTTTTCTTGCCAACCATCTTTGGGATCTTCATAATCTTGATTAGGCTGAGCGTCATAGTATTCCATGACTGTGGGAAGTTCACTGTCAACCTTTTCTTCCCCTTTCAACCTACTGGTTAAGGGTTTGCTCTTGTCCAGCTTCGTGCTTTGAGTTTTCATAGGTACACCCTCAGAAATAAAGTCTAAATCTACTGGTATCTCAGAGTCTGTGCTACTTCCCACCTCCTCTTCTTCTTTCTCCTTTTGTTGCTCTTGCTGTTCATCTCCATTATGTTTTGACTTTGTTGGTATCTCCACACTCTCCTTATTTATATCCTCATCTTCCTCACCCTCCACACCATGCTGCTTTTCCTCAGAACCCCTTAAAAGTTGTGTGAGCATCTCTTCACTCAGCAACACAGGAATGTTTTTCCCATCTCCATCAGACATCTCCAAAACTATGGAGTATGCTTCATTTGTTCCATCTCCACGATTTGACCTGTCCTTGCTTATATCCCCATTTTCTGGTCCTGGACTACTAGCCTCGAAGGGGAAGAATGTTGGCAAAATGGAATCATGAACCTCTTCCAACAATGGGAGCCCATCATCCTGGGAGAAGAAGAATTATTTAGCATAATTATAATAAGGGGCAGTGGTGACTCAATTGATTAAGGATCTGGATTATTGATCAGGGCCCGGTTTCCCGATAATGCACACTCTTAGCGCGCTAAGAAGACTCTTAAGATACATCTTACGTACAGTAAGTTGATTACTTTTCTAAGTGTGTTTCCCAAACTGTCCCTTAGAAGTCTTCTTAAGTCGCTGCCTCTTACGTCCGATGTTACAAGGCGCTGTCTATAGTGAAGGTACTGAATTAGCTGACATTGGTTGCTCAGGAATCGATTTTTCACTTATTTTGCATGACAGAGTTAAGAAAGACAGCAAATTAAACATTGCACAAAATTTTTCCAATAACGTTTTATTTCGACATGGGTTAACTTATCAATCATTAATTGATCATAAATTAAATCACCAAATTGTCGCTAATATTTTCATGTAACATGTAGTGGCGGTGAAACGAACCAGGTATACAATCATAGTTGATTGACAAACAGCTGACAACACTCTTCGCCAGCTTC
>JAOTRS010000039.1:26767512-26779901 GCA_028565755.1 Dinotopterus cunningtoni | reverse complement strand
TGGTTAGTAAGTTCCACCAGGCACCAAACAATATGTGTGGGCGGACAAACGAATAAACAAACAAATAAATAAATAAAATAAAAATAAAAATTAGGAATCATGTACCAATTATATAACTGAGTTTAGATAAAGACAATAATAAGTAAAATAATAAACAAATATGTCAAAAAATAATAAATCTCTTTCTCATTTACCTCACGTTCACCCGAATGAACGTGGTGTTTTTGAGCTAGTCAGTTATTTTCCAGCTTCCTTATTTCCCCACTAACATGACCAATAAATATCCTAGATGTACATTCTTTAAATGACGTAAGTTCTAGTGTTACTGGCATTCATTTATTCTCCACCAGCTCCGAGTCCGAGCAGCTGTTAGCTCATCAGACCGAGCTGGATTTTTCCACACTGATGTCCACGAGAGGACAGAAGTTCATCTCTCAGGTCAAACTGCAGACTGAACGAACACCTTCCTGTCTTACCCAACTGCATCCAAATTTCATGAATCTAGAGTTATGTCAGCGTTGCGTCAGCACCAAGCTGAACCCTTTCACCTAAACACACCACCACCCACATTGCACTCTGACTTTTACAAGTACAAACCTCCCGAAACAGGGGACACTATGTTCCATTATGGCTCAATCAGCCATTTCTTAGTGTCATAATATAAAAAAGGTCAGTAATTTATGGAGCAGAAGCTGTTCTCAAACAAAACTCAGGAGAGGAAGTGGGTAATATATTAACATCATTGTTACTGGTATTAACTGTGACGTGCACTTCCTCTTGAAATTAAAACAAGGGAGTCAGATAGGTATCTTGTAAATGAGAAGAGAAACAAAGCAGCTGTGACCTCATTTCTTAGGGTACCTCAAGGTACTGGCTCGTAAGCTTCAGTTCAGGGTTTTTCTTACTTTTTCCCCTAAAGAAAAGAAAAGAAAAGAAAGAAAAGCACCAAAATGTCATAGGGGGAAAAAGGCCAAAAATAATGTAAAGAATATAACATATATAACAAAATTACTAACATTTTTACATAATGAGGAGATAACCTTATTTGGGAAGAAACAAGAAACACTAAAAATAAAAAATAATAAATAGCTGTAAATAAATAATAATTACCAACAATATTCCTTCTATATAAGGTCAATATGAAAGGATGATGTTAAAAATGTAAAATAATTAAATACTAAAAAAAAGGTATATGTATCAAGAATATAACTAATAATTTAGTGTTTAGCTAAAGATAATAAAAAAAGATAATAATAATAAGTAAAAAATAACCAAACGTCAAGTAACGTAAAAATCAATCAATCAATCAATCAATCAATCTATCGATCACCACTGACAGATCAGTACAGTGTTATGTCATTTCTCGAATTTGATGTGTTGGAAGCAGGAAAAATGGGCGAGTACACGGATCTGACAGACTTTGAGAAGGAGAGACTCTGGGAGACTTTTCAGAAGGATTATATCGTAATGTGTAGATGAGTGGGCCAAAGCATTTCCAAAACAGCAGGTCTTGGAGTGGAGAGTTGGGGGTGTTCCTGGTATGCAGTGGCTAGGACCTACAAAAAGTGTTGCGTGACCGGGATTCGAAACCTCGACCCGACCCTGGCAGTATGGGACCACCGTGCCTCCTCAGATGTACAATTATGAACTTTTATTAAAAGGAGATATTTAATGTTTATGGAAGGAGTCTCCAGTGTCAGTGTAGTTTCTGTTGAACTAATGTACATCAATGGCAGGACGCGATGTTGCCCACAGCGTCACACCGCCTTCACCAGCTGACCAGGACACCTCTTCCCCAGGCACCCAGCAGCAAATTGGTACACATGAGGTGCAAAGGCTGGCCCATGTAGTCCAATCTTTTTTGGTGTGTGTGTTGCTTACCTGGGGAAGAGGTGCACTGTGGGAAGAAGGCAAGCTGGTGGAGGCAGTGTGATGCTCTGGGCAATCTTGTGTCCTGCCATTGATGTGGATGTGACTTTGACACCTACCTAAACATTAGCTGGCCAAATACACACCTTCATGGAAACAATATCCTCTGATGGCAGAGGTCCCACTTTCAGCAGAAGTTGGACATTCCTGTATTGTTAATCCTTTTTTTGATTGCTTGTGAGACTGGGTTTTTATTTTCATAAGCTGTAAACTGTAATCATTAAAATTAAAGCAAAAAAAAAAAAGACTTCGCTGTATGTGCAATAAAATGTAGAATATATGAATGTTTCAGTGTTTGACATAAATCATGCATTCTATTTCTTTAGAGGCACCATGTGTAACAAAACACTTATGCAAAAGGTCAAAAAGATAATCTTGTATTGGGATGAAGACAAAATTAACCTACAGGGAAAAAATAAAACTTCCTCGGGTCTTTTTTTTTGTCTCATCTGTCTCGTAGTAGGAGGCAGCCAATCCAGCGCAACGTGAAAGTGCTTTTGGCAGGAAGTGAAGTGGGGGCAAAAAGGCCCAGCTTCAAAAGGTCGCACTCTGGAGGTGGTTAAGTATATAAAAAAAGAAAGAAAGAAAGAAAGAAAGAAAGAAAGAAAAAAAAAGATGCCTTAAAACCTTTCAAACAGGATTGAGGAAGTGAATAAAAAACATTCAGCAGCTTGGTGAGCTCTCCCGTCACTTCGCTGCCTCGAAAAATATAGAAATTGCAGAAAGGATTTAACTTAGTTTCAGAATGTCGCATCTAGTCTACATGAGCATCAGGTTCTCAGTTCGCGTCCCCTTTTACCGATAATAAAGAGGAACTTCATGACTAAAATGGTGACGAGTGAACTCATTCGTCTCTCTGCTTAACCCCGCTGCATTTGGCCCCAGCGCTGCCTCATGAGGGCTGCAGGGTTTTCATTCCTAAAAAGCCCACCAGATTCATTTCTGCGTAGTGCATAATTAGGGACTAGTGAAGTGAAGCCGATTTCCAAATGACCATCATTCCGGGGTTTATGACTCGGATTCCCGGATAACTCACATTTCAGTAACGTTCCGGACACGGCTCGGCAATTTCATTCGAACTTGATGTACAAAAGAAACACTCATCTGAAATTCTCAAATCCGACTGATCGGAAGGTGTAGTTTCATTTTTTGTAACAGCAGCTCGGCCCTAGAGGTTATTTATATAAATGCACATTCTACAACATATATTATTGTTCCCATAGCAACAACTCGTGCAGGAACAAGAAGAGAATGTTACTTTAGAATGGCAAATGTTCTGTACAACTCATGCATTCTCTATCCTGTAGGATAGAGTTGTTGGAGGCCTGAAGCCTATTTCAGGGAACTAGGGGCACTAGGAGGGGGTATTACATCCTGGATGGGGTGCTACACTACGGCCAATTTATTACTCTGCATGTCTTTGGACTGTGGAGTATGCGGAGGAAACTCACGAAGCACGGAAAGAACATGGAAACTGCAGGCAGATAGACACCGAGGTGGGATTCGAACCCTCGACCCGACCCTGGCGGTGTGAGGTTACCGTGCCTTCTCAGATGTACAATTATGAACTTTTATTTAAAGGATATATTTAATATTCATGGAAGGAGTCTCCAGTGTCAGTGTAGTTTCTGTTGAACTAATTTCGCAGACATTCCACAACATTTAAGTATAAATCAACCTTTTTTTGTTTTGTTTTTTTAAATAAATTACAGTTATATATTTCTAATTATTAATTATTATTATTATTATTTATTTATTTATTAATTATTTATAATAAAATTCTGAATAAAAAAAAAAATCACAAACTTGTGCTTGTTTGCAAAACAATGTCCTTTCCGATGAATAAAACAATGCGGACGTGCCTTTATTGAAAAATAATAAACTTCTGGGCGGGAACAGTGACACAGATTTCCTTCAAGCAACTGCATCATTCATCATTTCCCCGTAACTGTTCCACTGCTTTCATAACACTAGATGTTTTTACAAGACACTTAATAATCAAATAAGATTTCCTGTTTAATCCAAGGATGTCCAGTAAGAACTCCTCCCACCATCATTTTTAATTTCAATCACATGACCTCTGTACATTTCACTAGCACCGCATTTCTCATGTTTATTCTCTATACCGCTTATCCTAGTTTCACAGAAAGCCCAGGATATCTCAGGAGACTTCGGGGACATGGTGGGGTAACACCCTGTACAGGGTGCCAGACCATCACAGGGCACAAACACCAGCGCAGACACACACTCATAAACAATTGGGAATGCTGTTTGCCCTAATCTGCATGTCTGACATCTTCAGTACAAAAGTTAAAATCCGTTTTCCCCCCCAGGTACAAACAAGTGAGATCATGCTTATCTTGGCATCGCGTGGTACCCAGGCACGTTTGAAAAAAATGGTATTTTATTTAAAGAAACAGTTGTGCTTACTCAATCGGATTCTAGTTATTGGCAAAGAAAAACTCCCTGAGAAGGCATGAGGAAGAAACCCTGAGCGTAACCCAGAGTCAAAAAGGAACTCGTCTCCTCTGGGTGACGAGCGCATAATGTCATTTTCATTAGGTTTCTTTTGTATACGGCTGAATAATAATTTTTAAAAAAAATCCACACATAATGCCCCTCGATTCAAGTCTGAAGAAAAATTTCACAGATGTGTCATACGGGTCACTTCACTTTCTAGAACTGATGTGAACTGATGAATACTGGAGAAAAATGATGCAATGATGTCTCAATCAAAACACTTGGTCGCTCTCCGATCCTGAAAGTCGTGGAAGCGTGATCGTCGGCGTTACTCAAGCGCTTCTCAGCAGTTACACAGACAGGCTTGCTCAATTTAAAAACTGCTGGACATGCTCAATTTGGCAAATTCAAGATTTTGTAATAATAAGGCTGTCAGCACAAGCAAAAGAAACACTGTATGAATGCGATATCACCAGCAGCCAGCACATAAGAAACAGACTGCTGAATGCACAGAAAAAAAAAAAAAACATTCATTTCTTTCTCTCATGGAAATTTGTCCACATAAATCATTTCTCTGGGTGGATCCGGCGCTCTAGGGGACACTCGTCGTTCTGCCCTCGGCTCGGTTTTATAATAATCCACTCTTTTTTTATTATTATTATTTCCCCCACGTAATTGTTCGAGTTCAAAGAAACGCTCACCTTTTATTTCCCCCTGAAAAAACCTGCTTCTACTGTAAAAGCATTACGCGATTGCAGAGAAGTGAGTAAAGTGAGTTGCACTGCTTTTTGTTCTCCCCGACCGTGCTCGATTCTCACAAGGGAAGTGAACAAGGCTGGGGCACACTTCCATCCTGGTACTACCTGGTACTGGAGCCAAACGCTTACTCATGAGACAGTAACGGAAGACGGAAATACAAAAGGTTTTGTCTCGTTGACGCCTTTTGTTATACTAATGTAAATGCTTCCGTTAACTGTTGGAGAAAATATGCGAAGATGGCCATCTTGGAAATCCTGAAAATTTCTAGTGGCTATTAACGGGAGCGAGCGGTCTGAACATTTTTGGCCTTGTTAGCTTAGCCGTCTAGCAAAGATGGAAGGAAACGTTCAAAGATGAAGCGATGAATGAAAGCTTTTCTAGCAACAGGCTAAAGTGATAAAGCAGAAATATGCTTGTGGTTCCATGATGTGTTTAAGTACCAGCACATCCCAGAGTGTTTAAAAAGTAGTAAGCAGTTTGGTGTTCAATAAGAGGGATTTGATGGCTGAGAAATATCATTTTGTACTTTTTACGTATACAGCCTCCCTCTCAAGCTGGCCCTTTGTTGGCATTTTTCCTGACGTGAAATTTGATATTTTTCAATTTTCAGACCTAACGTGGCTTCAAAGCTAACACTAGAGCATAGAACAGAACCGGACCTAACACCACTCTTTTTTTCCCCTCTCTCTTTAAGGCTGATCTGAGATCAGTCAATCACTGCACTAATATCATCAGGAAATCATCTCTATAGTAAACCAACAGTTCTGATTCACAAACAAATGCTGCTACATCTACATTCTTGTATTCAGTGTATACATGCGAGTACCGCAAATTCAGAAACCGCCCATTTCATCACTTGCTCCAACTACGGATCATGACAGTAAATGTGCTGTGAAACAAATCCGTTATGACTTATTTTACGGCAGCTATAAACAAATAAAATGGAAAAAACTAAAACTTTTTATCGTCTCATAGACTTTCCTGTAGCGGAAACTAATTGTTACAAAATGCTGACACTGGAGACTCCTTACATAAACCGCTTCTTCAGCAGAGCTTCACCAGACTGATGATTATATTTTTAGATTCTGTTTATTACGTGGATGCACGGTGGTGTAGCGGTTAGCACTGTGGCCTTGCACCTACAGGGTCAAGCGTTTGAGGGTGTGAGTATGTA
This sequence comes from Dinotopterus cunningtoni, assembly GCA_028565755.1. NCBI lineage: Eukaryota > Metazoa > Chordata > Actinopteri > Siluriformes > Clariidae > Dinotopterus > Dinotopterus cunningtoni. Next base: position 26,773,579 of record JAOTRS010000039.1, on the reverse strand, counting down.
TGTTCTTCCCGTGGTTGGTGGGTTTCCCCGGGTACTCCAGTTTCCTTCCGCAGTCCAAAGACAGACAGGGTAGACTAATTGGTGTTTCAAAGTTGTTTGCAGTGTGTGTGTGTATGTGTGTGCGCTGTACCCTGTGATGGACTGGCACCCGTCCTGGTTGTACTGCTAGTGCCCCGAGCGACCCTGTTCAAGATAATCGTTATAGAGAACGAGTGTTTATTGCGCTTTGATTATGTGATTATGAGACGTTGCTACAGAAAAAATAACATATTAAAATGAGCGCATTAGTGTCAGAGGTAATGTTATGGAAAATGAATCGAAACAGTCAGAATCAAGACTCGCCCGGTGCTGTGTCACATGATCTACCAGCCGTTTTTACATAACTCCAGTGCAAAACCAAATAGCTTGTCCCTTTATTACATTTATTACAGGGGCAATCAGGAAATGCAGGGGGTTTTAAATTCACACCCTTCTGGGTTGCAGCATGGCTCGCTGTTTGCTTGTGGTGTGAACTCACAACGGCATGAAAAGGAAATAAGCACACAGACACGTAGCCCTGCCATTCCACTGTATTCCATCTTTCAAAAAAGAAAGACAAGATTTTTAATATTACTTAACAATATGTTAAAAAGTAGCCAGTCAGGCTTCAGTGTTAATACAATATACACTCTATAACAGATCGATAGTGTGAGTATTGTTCTTTTCTTTCAATTTGATTCTGAAAGTAGTCTGATACAAGCTGGCTACAGGATGAAAAAAAATTAAAAAAAAAGAGAACTGAAAAAAAAAAGACAAAAAAAAAAAAAAAACCCTAACACTTTTTTTACGGAACAGTTGTTTAATGGAACTGAATAACCAAATGAGAACAATCGGTCAAGTATTAGCCATCTTCCTGTCCTGGTGTGGACCGAGGGGAGGGAGCTCAAGTGCCCTAATCCTGTTCCCTTCTCCACTATCTGTAATGAAGTGCAAAATCTGTTCGCATCCACGAATAATGGGAATAAAAGACTCTCTCTTTTTTTTTTTTTTTAAACTTCTTTAACAACTTCAGAATTTTTATCATTTTTCCTGTTTGGATGTTTCATGTGGCCTCCATCCAACCATTAGGATTAGGAGGACCAACGGCCAACTCGGAGATATTCGAAACAAAAGAAAACAAGAATGGTAGAGTGGCATTTTGTGGTTGTATTTTTTTATGTCCTTTTTTTACCCCCCTCTCCTCCTCCCTAAGTACTGCAAAGCTGAATGTCTGGATTCATACAGTGACAAGGACAAGGCAAGGCATTGTGGGTAATGTCAGTCGGAGGAGCAGTCTGTTGGAGCGTAGCAGCACTGGGATCAGCAGTCAGCCTGGTAAAAGGAGAGAGAGAGAGAGAGAGAGAGAGAGAGAGAAAGGATCGCTGATTGAATCCTGACACTCTCTGGAGAAGGATCTCGTCTCATCCTGTTGTTAGTGAGCCGCAAACGTAGCCTTTTTCAAGCTGAAGTTGGACCAGTTGATGGACAGTCTCTGTCTTGTCTGTCGAGCAGAGTCCAAGCAGAACCTGATCGGAGAATGAGAAAGAGAAGAAAATAAAAACCATGCAAAGGTTTAATCGGAGGTTCGAGTGAATTGATCCATACAGGCACCTTTTGAAACATTCCACCTCACGCTCTGTCTCGTCCATATCGACGCTGTCCAGGTCGATGTCCTTGGGCAGGAACACGTCGTCTAAAAGCGCAGAGAACATGATGCTTGATAAAAATAATAATAATATTCAAACAGCAAAATAAACACTAAGGACATAAGGCCAAACTGTCCACAAACCCAGAAGTTTGTTTCCGAATACAAGTGACCTCATTTGTTCTCACCTATGGAGTTATTCATCTTGTCTGCTTTCTTCTTCTTGTTCTTCTTGGCTTTGCTCTTGGGCTGGGGCGACTCCACGGGCACGGCTTTCCCGTTCTGCTCGACGGCTGCCGGTTCCATCACGGGCGAGATCCTGTCCTCCTTCACTCCGTTCTGCTGCTTCTTCCCGTTTGTCCTTTCCTCTTTCTTGGTTTCACAGAGCTGCTCCTCAGCGGGCCTGGCCTTCACTTTACTTTCCGGGTGCGGAGGGGCGGCTATGCAGACGGGTTCTGTCGCCCGGGGCGTGTCGAGCGGCCGTTTTCCGACCTCGCAGTTGGTTCTCGAGTTGCCGTTGGACTGCTGTTTGGATTTGGACCTGGCGATGGTGGGCTCCGAGTGTGGCAGGGTGCCGTTGGGCAGCGAGGGTGCGACTTCGGCGGGTTTGTCTTTGCCGCGTCTTGGGCTCGATGGGCTGATTTTGGGTTGGGGTACAGGTATGAGTTCTTTAAGGGGCTCTTTGACTGGCTCTTTGAGGCGGACCAGGCCGTGTAGAAGCTGCGCTTTGCCGTTCTGCATGTTTTCCAGAACGTTCTGCGCGCTCTGGCGTAGTGGCTGGGGGGTGTTAGTGGGAGCGGGTGACGGAGAAGGCGTTTCGGGCTTGACTGTCGCGATCGGAGCGTCTTTGGCCTTGTTTTCCCTCTTTTTCTTCTTGGAGGCGGATCTGTTGGTGGTCGTGGAGGAGTTGTGGAGATGCTGCATCTCCTTCAGTCGGAGCAGCTCCAGCTTAAGCGCCTCCTCTTCCTCCTCCTGGCGCAGCCGCTGAGCCTCCAAAATCTGCTGCTGCTGCACCTCCCGCTCTCGCGCCTCCGCCTCCAAACGGGCTTTTTCCTCGAGCTGAAAAGCACAAACCGCCTCAGTGATGACGAATATTATTCTAAGCAATGCATTTTGAGGATGTCCTCCACCTACTCTTTTTGGACCTACAGGTGTGAAAACCTACGCCCGGTAAAGACATGGAACAGAATAATGCAATCTATAGAGTATAAATCATCACTCGTCAAGTTTGGCAGGATGTCTCCGCCTACACTTCTGCTGTGTGTGTGTGTGTGTGTGTATATATAAACAATGATTAGGTCTTATCCATCACTGAACACCATTTGGATCATAACTGATTCTGGGAGAAACGGCTAATTATTTAGCATTTTAAAGAAATTTTTTTCAGCTTCATTTTTTATCCTCGTGCGTCATTTTCAGTCCGTTTTTTACCTTCTTCTGTTTGTGGCGTGCGCGTTTGGCTGCTTTGGCGCTGGACGCAGGCTTATTCCCGCCGCTGTTGATGAACTGCAGTAGATCCTCTACTTTGCGGTGGTCCTCCATCCCGTCCCGCTCCAGCTCTTCCTTCTTGGGCTGTTCCTCTTTGCGCTTGGTGAGGCGAAGTCGGAGCTTCTCCCGCATCTCGGCGTAGTTTCTACTAGTCGGAGCTGCGGGAGGCTGCGTGCAAGGGGGGAAAAAATCAAACAATAAAAGATTTTTTTTTAAGATTTCTTATAACATGTAAACTGTGACATAAATCAACTGTATTAATTTCTGAAATGCATGAAGGTTAATTTATAGTTTGATCCTGTTGTTGTTTATTTCTTCAATTCTCCTTTTTTTTTTCTTCTCTTTTCTTTTATTCTTTTTTTTTTTGGTTTCTTTCTTTTCCTTCTTTAAATATGCCTGGTGTCTAACCTTTCACAAGTGTTTGTGCATTGAAAGACTACATGTTGACTTTGTCATGTCCCTGTTTAAAATCAATTTAAAAAATGATTGTTGAAAAGAAAGTTTTAAAGTAAAGTGAGCTCTCTCACCCCTCCGTGGCCAAAGAATTCACAGTAGCAGCAGTCGCAGTATTTGCCTTCTTTCTGGTTGGTGGAGGTGGACGTTGAGGAGCTGTGTTCCGAGCTGCTGTCCTCGTCTGGACTCTCCTCGTAGGCCTGGTGTTCGTAGGCTCCGCCTCCCTCACACCGGTGACCCTCGCAGTCTGGATCACTACCACACACACACAAACAGCGCTGTCATTCGGATCACTGGTTACACTCTTAAATGCGGCTTTCTGGTTATGTATGGTTAGTGTAACTAATTAGCTTGTGAACCTTGCTGCATGCCCTTTTAGTACCCTTAGGTCACGTTGGTACCAAAAACCTTACAATTAAAATCTTTAAAAAGAATTTCACTGAATTTTGAGAACTGACCTGCAGACGCTGCTAGGCCCGCTGATTGGCGCGTCGGCCGAGACGAGCGGCTGCTCCGCCCCGGGTACGCACAGCGTCTGGTGGGCTTCTAGGAACCCCGGGGCTGGAGCTGCAGACTTCGTGACGGGCTGACTGGCCATGCTGGGGAGATGTGTGCTAGGGATAGGGGGGTGTGTGGCACTGCTGAAAGGGGGCAGAGACGCCAAACCGGTGGGGCTGTTTCTAGGCGCGATGGGGCCGGACTGTAGATGGTCTTCTTTAACTACATTGTGAAAAACTTCACCTGAAGACAAGACAAAAAAAAAAAAAAGAAAAAAAAATGGTAAGAATACAATCCCAGTGCGACTACAAAGGAGACCTGGGGTTAAGTGGGGGGTGTTTGTACCTAGCGAGGCAGCTCTTTTAGCCGAAGCGTGGATGTGATTGTTACTGGACTGGACAGTGGTGGCGGTGCTGGAGACAGAGGAGATGGCTGACGACGTAGCCATCACCACCTCGCCCGCCTCCATGAAGGCATCTTGGTAGTTAAACAGACACTTCTTCTTCTGAGGGACGCTCTTCTTCTCCTTGTTCTCGGGACCTGGGAGGGGTGAGGTGCTGGATGTGTTGGAGGTGGAGTCTAATCCTAAGAGGGGGAAAAAAAAGGATCACTCTGTTAATATTTACTTTACAATGACATGTATGTAAAGAACGGAATCTCTGTTTGAAACTAATGCTGTCTGAATAGGGCTTATAGGCAAGTCGGTGCTTATGTTCTGTAAAAGCAAGGAGAAGAAGAAGAAAAAAAAAAATAGGTGACGGTCACCGGGTAGCGGCTCCTGCAGAAGTACACTCGGGTTCCAGTTCTTCATCATGTGTGTGTCCCACAGGTTCTCGAATTTGAGCGAGGGACAAGACAGAGAAGCGCTCCAGTTTTCGGCTCCGCCGCTAAAACAGCTTTGGTACACGTGTTCGGGCAGGGCGGGGCTGAACACCGGCTGCTGTTTTATTCCTGTGTGATTGGATACCGGTGCAGGCGAGAGAGTCTGAAACACATGGGTAACACACATTAGCCACACATCGATAATAAAATATTAATAAATATTAATTTTTTATGTTTTTGTGTCACATCAAGAATAAATCGATAAATGAACATTGAATTGTTATGTTTAAAAGCGCTCAGATACATTTATAATACTTGAGGATTTTATCCATAAATCATGAAGTCTTAAAATCTGCTCATATTTGTCTGTTTTTCCACGTCTCTGTCCGCATCCCAGCGGTCTTCTTTTCATCAATTTTTATAATTTTAATAATAAAAATCAGTTCTTGGGGCACCTGAACATTTCCATATCAATGAAACTGAAAAGGTTCCTGTTGACTGCTTTAAAAAGCTTAACCTCTGATGAACAGCACCACCTTCTGGTAGTGAGATGACAATGCAGCAAGACATTTACAAAACTGAAAAAAGTGTGTAAATGTCAATACATTGAACAATTTACCAAGAGAACACGTCCACTCAGGATTGGGGGTTTAATTCCCGAGCATCGATGAACAGTAGAGTAAACTTGTGGTCTCATTTTAAATTGAAAGGCAAATACAATATAGAAATAGCCATAATAAAATGTTTATAAAATTCTTCACAAAAACTAACTGCGTGTTCTATGTAAGGTTTCTGACCTTGCTGTGTGTGAGGGGAGGGCTGGAGTACAGTGTGGGCAGCAGCGGCCGGGGCAGATGGGGCAGGTTGTGCATGGGCAGGTGTCCATGGATGTGGGGGTAGAGATGGAGCGCGGGGTGAGCTGGACTCTTTTCTGTGAAGAACTGATGGGGTGCCGTGTGGAGGTGCCGAGAAGGCAGAGCGGCGGTGCCCAGTCCTGCTGTACCGCCGTCCATGCTCCCCTGGTTACACACGTGACACTCGCACGGGTGCTGCACCTGCTCCACCTTCACGTAGAAACACAAAACACACACACACAAAAACACATTATTATACATTCACGACACTTGTAAGCTGTATTTATAT
>JAOTRS010000039.1:26674716-26685051 GCA_028565755.1 Dinotopterus cunningtoni | reverse complement strand
GTTGAAAAATGGTGTTTATCTCCATATATTTTGCAGTCAAACTGTTTGTTCAAAAAGGGTTTAAGAACAGTTAAAGGTTTGTACCTTTCTTAGATAGGATCTCATTGGAAAACTTACTGAATCTGAAACCTTTGTCTCACAAATCAGTAACAAAATAAAAATTGTATCCAAATGTTACAGGTTTAAACAACCCAAGCCGAGTTAGTCCATTGTTGGATATCATTTTACAAATCTTGTTAACATAATACAAAGTATCCTGCATTTTTCTGCATATTCACAGGTTCAACCTTTAAACTATAAATATACTTTAAAAGCTTTGCATGTCTACTTATAATAAAAAAAAGTCCCAAATTCATTTCCACATAACAAGAGAACAGACTCCCAAGACACCAGGCTTTATTAAGCTGACGAATTAACAAAAGGCTAAATTAGCCGCTCTGCTCCAGATGGGGTCACGATAACTGATGAAAAGAGTGACACAAATGAGCAGTTTAACACATAATGAAAAGGCGGGAACTGGTTACCGTCCCACCAGGGATTGTGGGATACAAAGGCGGCCTTGACACGGGACTCAGGTGTGAAATTCCCACAGCGATCAGCGACCTTGCACCCCGGACACTGAGCTAGTGTTCTTCTGGTGTCCAGATGAGACTTCACATTTCCTCAGCTGGTACTCTGTCTGTCGTTATAATATATGACATATGAGCTCTCTCTCACTGTTAATGATATACAGTAACCACTGTCACAGCTGCTGTTAGAGAAAACTACTCACTACTTTCTGACCAAATCATAACCTAGAATCTAACGACATAGTATAAATAATAATAATAATAATAATAATAATAATAATAATAAAAAAACACACATCATCTTATTATATAATTAATAAATTATATAAAATTAGCAGTAGTGTTATCTATAATGAACTGGAGAGAATGGGATTAGCTGACAAGTCTATTAAGTCACAAAATTTGCTAGTCAGATAATCAGTAGGGGTGTAACAGTATGCATATTTGTCCCATATCGTAGTGCTGGGAGATTTTCTCCATTGATTCGAATGAACAGAAAGCAAGTCATTAAGAACTGATCGAGAGATTCAGTTACCCCTTCGGAGATATTGAATTTGTACAGTTTTGAAAAGTTAGGGGAGCAAGTTCATTTATAATATAAAGCGTTGGGTCATGACCAAAAGGATAAGATCAAAGACAATCTGAAATTGGTTTTCTCAGGAAGGTAGCTGGCTTTTCTCTTAAAGATAGGATGAGAAGCTCAGTCAGCCATGATAAACTCAGAGTAGAACTGCTGCTCCTTTGTGGGGAAAGAAGTCAGTTGAGGTGGTTCGGATATCCGGTAAGGATGCCACCAGGGCCACTCCCTAGAAAGGTGCTCTTGGCATGTCCAGCTGGGAGGAGGACACAGAGCAGACCGAGGACTAGGTGGACAGATTAGATCTCCACACTGGCCTCGGGATCCCCCAGATCCAACCAGATTTGGTTGAGGTAGCTGGGGAAAGGTGAAGTTTGGGGTTCCCTGCTGGAACTGCTACCGCCGCGACCTAATGACGAATAAACGGTTGAAGATGGATGGATGGATGGATGGATGGATGGATGGATTCAGCATTTCATTGTAAGCACTATTGTGTAATATCTGACTTCAGCATATTTGACAGATGAAATGGGAAACTGGATGTTCAGGTTTGTTATCAACATGCTAAGCAGCTAACTTGGGCGAGGTAGATTTTCTTTCTCAAACTGTATAGTCATTGTTTTAGATTTAACAAATGGATATGTCTATGTGTCCTTTAACCTAAAGCTAATACTTGCATGACTCATTTAAAGGTCAGAAGCTTTACTTTGTTTATGCCATAATTATGGAAAAACTTTGATTTGGGAATTAAATCATGAGTTAACTTCAGTTGCGTTGGTATTTTTTATGTCATGAAAGACATTACCTGTTTACTCTGTGGAGAAAGTAGGGTTCACTGAGTGCAAAAAAATATTAAGAGTAAATATTCCTTATTTAAAAGAACCATTGTGTGTACTGTTTGCTATAAATAGTGTTGTTACTCTTCTTCACTCTAAATACCTAGACTTTTTTTTTTTGTTCTGGTTAAAAAAAGAAATATATTTGGCTTTGTGTGTCCTTATATGTTCAGAAAATTATGGCCAGTTTGCTGCTGTTAAAAGTTTATGCAGGGTCAAAAACGAAAGTTGGCTTTGATTACAGTTCGTGACATCATTTAGATAAGCTTATGTCACAACATTTAATTCTGTCCAGAGTCACATATGTTTCTTGTACTGATGATGGAGTCGGACCGCTACGTAAAGTTTTCTCCAGCACAGCAAAGATTTTCAGTTGGGTTAAGGTTTGAACTCTGGGGTGGCCAATCCATGGGTGAAAATGATGTCTCATGCTCCCTGTACCAGTCTTCCACAATTTGAACCTGATAAATCCTGGCTTCATCATCTTGGAACACAGGTGAGACAACAAGCAACCCCAGATCATAACACTGCCTCCGGAGGCTTGTAAACCACGTCTCCTCTTACCCTGACACACCCATAACTCTGGAACAGGGTCAAACTGGACTCATCAGACCAGATGACCTTTTTCTCGAAGTTGATGGTTCACCACTGTCCTTCCAGGTTTTAATACTGCATTTTTCAGTTCTTTACCCAATTTTAGTCGTTTCAGCACTCTCCTTAGTTGTTTTCTTTGCTTGATGCAGGACAATAATTTGACCCTTCTGAAACAGAATACCAATCTTTCCTACCTATGATATGATATGATATGATATGATATGATGGGAAATCCATAAAATATATGACTTACATTCTTTCTCGTTAGAAACTCTAACTATCCAAAAAGTCCCTAAAATAATTTGTTTTGGTGCATTACGTTAGACATGATGAATAAATTGGATTTTGGAGATCAGGGCAGGGTTTCCTCAGCATCACAGCACATCGCACTTAACACTCTCTCTCTCTCCCGGTTCAGATGACTCTTTAGGGAAACTCAGCCTACACTGTGTTATTTAAATAAATATATGTGACAGAAGTTTCATGCTGGCAACCTGAATAAAATCAGAAGCCAGAACACACACACACACATTTTCAGATGCTATACTTTGGGTCAGTGGTTTTAGCTTGGGAGTAATCTCATCCCTTCTGCATAACTCACAGCACATTTACACACATTTGCCCCACTTTCTAGCAAATGGACTCGCGATCAGTAACATCACAGCGCTCATGGAGTCAATTTATGGAACTAACCCCTGGAGACGGGAATCGAACTCGACGTGCCATATGGATTTCATGATCCTGAAACTTTCTACCATAACAGCGCGAATGTTAAAAACTCACCAGCACTTACGGCTGCTCCCTGGACACAAATCAATTATATCGACTCAGTTGTACATTATTAGAGTCAATATGAGTCAAGCACTCTGTGTTCTAGTGCCATTTTAGAGGATTTCTGCCTGCTGCGTCAGCCACAAAGTCAACAAGTGGGAAAAGAGGGAATATTCTCTGTAAACACAGTGCTGTGCGAAAGTCTTGGGCCGCACAGTGACCAGTAAATCAGTCAAGCATAAAGAACATCTAACTTAAGGCATGAACCCATGGGAAACAGGTGCAGATGATAAGAAGATGATCAGGCCGGTGATTAGTGCTGTATACTGGTGATGCTGAATTCTGAGTGGTTGGAACAGACGAGAGGGGAAATGAGGTTGCTGCTGAGTTTGTTACATAAATCTCACAGTACAACATTTGTTCTCATTTCTTTAATTTAATCTACATAATTTAATATCATGTAATATGAGATGTGGTAATATGAAATGAGACTTTTTCACAAGACTTTTGCAGAGCAGTACCGTATGCATTCAATAAATGAATTTCAAATTATTTCACTTCCACCCTTTGCTTTCTTTACTCCCTTGCTGTGTATTGCATGCAGTCATCTGTATTCCCGTTTGGTAAGATGCCATTACTTTTGGTAAAGCACTTTTAGAGCCTTTATGATGACATATTTCCCCAGGGAAGAAAAAGCAAACATACTGTAGGTTTTCCTTAAGTTAGGATACTACAGTTTTTTTTCTAGTCGCCATAGATTTTGATGGAGTATGGCTACAATAATAATAATTAGAATCAACTGAAATGATGTTGAGAGGTTTTCACACCTGATATAAACTATTGGCTATTATCTAGTGAGGTGTTAGCATAACCATCATAACAGGCAGCTAAGACCTGGCAACATACAGTCACCAACCTACAGGGCAGGAGTGTGCTGTGGTGTCTGGCACCAGGACATTGGCAGGGGATACTTTTGGAGCTGTGGGTTGCAGGCTGAGGCCTCCATGGAGCGGCCATGTATGTCCAGGGCATACCAGGCGCTTTAAAAAAAATTTTTTTTACTTTTTTTAGCGAGTTGTGCTGCACTACATTGGCTTTTCTGGGGAATCAGACTGGACAGACCGGCCTTTGTTCCTTCAGGAATAAATAAGCCTTGGTTGCCCATGATTCTATCACTAGTTTACTGGTATATAAATGCTAATGTTGCCAGTGTTAATGTTATGTCATGTTATTGTTTAAGCTAATCCGTGTTTACTTCACAGCACAGTGAAATTCTTTTCTTCACATAACATGATACAGCGCCCCTGGAGCAGATACAGGTAAGGGATTTGATTTGCTCAACAGTAACACAGTGGCAGCTTGACAGTGCTGGGGCTTGAACCCCTGACCTTCTGATTTATAACCCAAAGCTTTAATCTTTTGAGATTTGAACCTTAGCTTCTTCCCATCAAAAACAGTTTTCTTTAATAGTTAAGTAACTCAGAAAATTTGATGGAGAGGATGAGGCTGTAATCGACCTGCCCCGGCTGCCGATCAGCCGTCACTGCTACTGACCTTCATGCATTTTACATAGGAGCTCTGTATTCTGACTTTGTAGCATGCTGATCTGAGTTCCTACTACAAAATAGACCCAAACAGTCCATAAAAATAATCTGGGAATGATTAACAATTACATAACTGTTTTGAACTCTCTCACATTTATCGACCCTGTACAAGCACCACCCACTTTCCCCAGCTTTCGGCTTTAGTTCTGTCATCTAGACTCATTCCTCTCTCTCTCTCTCTGTGTCTCTCTTAAAAGACATGTTGGCATAGCACAATTACTTTCTGTGAACTGATGTGAAATAAAATGCGTCAGTGAAAGTTCCACTTACATAATTATACAGTTCACGTCAGCTAACTATATTTATTAGGGATGCACTGTTTAAGGTTTTGCCATCTGTCTTGTGCAGTACGAGTGTTTTATAATGAATAGTGGCAAAATAATTATACTGTATGTTATCAAGCAGTCTTTAATGAGGCATTAGAGCCTCATGAAGCATGATTAAATGCTACATTGCAGGGTACCCACATATACACACAATTCGGAAACGCCAGTTAGCCTAACTTGCATGTCTTTGGGCTGTGGAAGGAAACCAGAGTACCCAGAGGAAACTCGCCAAGCACGGAGAACATGCAAACTCCAGGCACATAGACCTGAGGTGGGAAGTGAACCTGGACCCTGCAGGTGCAATGCGACAGTGCTAACCACTAAGCCACCGTCCTGCCGAAACATAAGTGCAGTTATAAAGATTTATGAAAAGCACTTGAGGTTTCTAGACCCACCCAATGACCAAACCCCTGCCAGGTTGTGTCAGAAAGGGCATCCGGCGTAAAAACCTGTGTGTAAAAAGTAGTTTGGTCCACTGTTTGGTCCAACCCCTCGAAGGGAGCAGCCAAATGAGCAACAGACTAGAATAGGAAAATATGCAGCTTAATAGAACCTCATAATGCTTATGCCAAAGAGAAGACATGAAGATGTCTGAATAGAGGGTTATAAAGTGTGAGTTCCATTAATTTGGAACTGGAACTTCCATCTAAGGTCTAATTATTGTGCATTTGTGTGATTTAGTTGCATGCACACACACTCACCCTCTACAAGTTCGTCCAGAGTAGTTCAAGAACTTGCTCATTCACACACTACGAGCAATCTGGGGACGGCAATTAGACAAATCTGCATGTTGGAGGAAACCGGAGAACCCCAAGGGAAACCAAGCAAGCACAGAAATAACCTCTAACCACTAAACCATGGTGCGGTTGAATCATTAATGGTTTACAGGAATCATAAGTGCAGTTACGAAGATTTATGAATAGCACTTGAGATTTCTCAAATAGGAAAAAGATGCAGCTTTAACTTTAGAGTGCTGATGCAAAAGAAAAAAAAAAGACCTGAAGATGTCTAAATAGAGAGTAAGAATGTGTGTGTGTGCTCCATTGATGTCTGATAATTGTGCATTTGTGTGATCTGGTATGAATGCATGTACACACACACACACACACACACACACTTACCCTCTACAAGTTCGTCCAGACTGGTGACCTTCCTCGCTCCGTCTATAGTATAAATGCAGCGCACCCCCTGCGGCAAGCTCGCGCCGTCCCACAGCGAGCGCGTGAGCTCCGCGAGCAGCGCGTCCAGCGAGCGGAAGCGGTCACCGGACACGGCGTACGCCAGGCCCTCGAAGTGGCGGTCGCCGTTGCGGTAGAAGCGCACTTTCCGCGCCTTCTTCTCGGCGGCGAGCGAGCGCAGCGTGCGCGCGCGGTAGAAGCTGCAGTGCGCGCTGTGCGCGGGGCTCGCCACCGAGCCGTAGCCGTTGCCGTTGCCGCGGGACGCGCAGCGCGAGCTGGCCGCGCTCCCGCGACCTGACCGCGGCGCCTTCTCCCGCTCCTCGAAGTGCTCCCACTCGATGCTCCTGCTCGATGACATGACGCAGGGACGGATGAGGACGTGTGTGTGTGTGTGTGTGTGTGTCGACCGGGTGGTCTACGCGTCGCCGGTGCGTAACGATGGAATGAACGTTATATACTCTTCAGCTCATCAATTCAAAAAGAAGGTTTGTTTTTCCGATGACTTCTTTGAACTTGGTTACAACTTGGGCATCCAAAATACAATGTATCTAAAAAATAAAAAAAAAAAACAACTAAAAGATTCCCAAGTCAACTCCTAGGACTGGCACCAAATTCCAAATTCCCCCCAAATAGTCTTTAACACATCAGGAAGATGATGAGAATTCTTCTGAAAAGCATCCATACAGTCGGGAAGCGTTTGATCAGGAATTTAAAACCTCCACATCAAAAGTCGAAGCAGCTGCTCGGTTTATTCCAACCCCATCTCTCTCTCTCTCTCTCTCTCTTTCTCTCTCTGGCGTGCCCACACACACACACCACGTACCCAACACGAAAAACAATACTGTACACCCAGCACGCCCTCTCTGAATCTGGCCTCCCAGGATTGGCCAGAGCAGCGATGAGTCGTGACGAGTCAAATGCCTGAGTCGACTCTTTCGCATCAACTGATTCACAGCCGTTTTTTGATTCAGTGAATCACAGAGAAGCAAAAGTAAATTCTTTAAGGGGCAAAGCTAATTCAGTGGGTTAAGGTACTTTGTTACTGATCGGAAGGTTGATGGTTCAAGCCCCGGCTACAACAGGTTGCCATTGTTGGGCCCTTGTCACTATCTGCTCCTGGGGTGCGGTAGACACACGTTCCAGTAGTTGTGCTCTATCATGGCTGACCCTGTGCTCTGACCCCGGCTACATTTGGCCGATGCCCTTATCCAGAGTGACTTACATTTATCTCATTATACATCTAAGCAGTTGAGGGTTAAGGACCTTGCTCAAGGGCCCAACAGGGGCAACTTGGTGGTGATGGTGTTGGGGTTTTGCTATACTGGGATTTGAAAAAAAGGAATTTCACTGTGCAGTAATAGTATACGAATAAAGGCTTAACTTAAGCTTAACTTAAATTCTTTAAAAAATTCTTAGCATGTCTAATTTTCTTATTCTTATTCTCTTATTAGTCACAGACATGATATAGCACTCTTTGACCAGAAATAAGTACCCCTTAAAATACCCCTTTAAACTCACAGCATGTTTTGTTTTGCCTTTTTTTTAATAATAATAAACACATATAGGGCTCAGGATTGTGCAGTATACAGTAGCATGACATGAAGTGAACTGAATTAAGGTCATGGGCAGCGCAGTGGACTGCTGATGCTGATCGGTTTAACCCTCAGCATCATCAAGTTGTCATTGTTGGGCCCCTGAGCAAGGCCCTTAACCCTCAACTGTAATGCCATAAAAATGTATGTCGCGCTGGATAAGGGCATCTGCTTAATGCTGTAAGCATAAATTAATTTTATTTAATTTTAACCAACTATAAAAGAAAAAGCGCTCATTTTGAAAGTTCTATATTTTTTTTTAAGTCTTTCCCATATTCAGGTAGTAGTAAAATTTACACATTATTTTATTTATTTTTAATTTTTTTGTCACTGGCCTATGCTGTGTTTCTACTTTTAACAATTATTAAGGGCCCAGCAGTAATATACAAAGTCCAACCTTTGGTTCAGGAATGTTTTAAACACTTCCTTTGCTGACCTCTGGGCATCGTATCTATGCAAGTTATGTAAAGTGACGTGGGTGATATTCACTTCCGAGGCGTGGAGGGAAGCACGATGAATACAATAGTGAAGCACAGCCATTGTGTCAGCTACCAACATTCCTGGTTTCCCAGGGTGATTTTGTCCAACAAACGGGAAATCCACCTGATATCTGAAGTATATAAAATTATACTGGCATCCATTGTACTCAAAGCTCTGTTCTCGAAAATTTGACCTCTTACATGGTAATGTGCTGTCAGTTGGCAATTCAGCTCAGAAATCCCGAAATAATTTTTTTAAAATAAGAAAACATGAATAAGATTGTTATAAACAAAGAAAGTTGTTATAGTATACTGTTTGTCATAGCTAGTCATGTAAAAATACTTCATGCATATCTTTTTTATTCACATTCTGGGACTAGCCATACAATTTGATCTTACTCACACAATGGACATAAACTGATTTGTATAGTAACGTTATTATGGATGATCAGTATCACTTCTGTCAGTTTATTATAAAGTCTCACTTATGGTGGAACAATCACACTTATTGTGTATAGCACGCATAGTATGGTCACTGAAGTAAAATAGTGTAAATGTGAGCATAGATATTACACACTGACATTCTGGAGGTCCTTTTATGAATTAAAACGCACACAGCTGAAAGGAAGGAAGTGTCGCAGCAAAGAGGAAATCCAGTACACAATCACAAGCACTCATGGATCCAGCACGGAGTGCAATCCCACCCTCTGAAAAGGGAAAAGGTCAAAGAGATGTAAATCTGTGCTGAAAGCACCTCTCAAACCGGTGCTTCCATCTGAATAATCTCGAATGCTATTGAGCTAGACAGAGGAGTGAATTTGCATTTTGTAGAATAAAAACCTTACAATCCTTAACATACAGTTAGACTGGGATTATTTTTCTATGATAAGACACACAAAACATGATGATCAGTATTATTATTATTATTATTATTATTATTATTATAGTTATTGATCACTATGAACATAAGTATGTCCCTGCTGTGGTTTTATAAAGGGGGTGCAAAGTAGCAGTTAGTGGTGAGCATGTGACAAGAGATTGTTATTTCATCATAAAATATAAGAGCCAATTCAACTATGCAGATGTTATTTAATGGGAAAATGTTGAGAATACATGCAGATCTATCTGAAACATAGTCTGTCTGTGTTTTCATGCATACACTAAATTGTGAAAAGTAAAAGACAAACTAAAGCTGGTGACTAACTCCAACCAAAAAGGTACACTTATCATTTAAAATTATTATTTTATTAAACAGAATGCACCAGTTCTGTTTTATAATTCATGACATAATACATGTTTTTGATTTTTCTTTTTTTTTTTTAACTACCAATCTAGGCTGGACAAAATTGTCAGCATTTTTCTTGTGTGTGTGTGTGTGTGTGTGTGTGTGTGTGTGTTCCCTCTAAAATTCACTTTATAGAAAATGTGAAACGTGAAATAAAAATTTTAATAAAATCATGTTTTACAGCAATGCATTCACAACATTCATAATCTAATATGATTTTATTCCAAGTGTGATAAAGTTCTGCTCGTTACCATTCAATATTAATGTATGTGAGCACGTTTTAATAATTCTTCAGGACTGATCCAAGTCTGCCATCTAGCGGACACAACATCAAACTGCACTTTGAGAATGGATTTCCAGGATTCAGACTGAGGATGGAGACCTGCACACACCTGGCAGTGAGTTTAACAGAGGTGTCAAGTAACGAAGTACAAATACTTCATTACTTTACTTAAGTAGAAATTTTGGGTATCTATACTTTACTGGAGTAATTATTTTTCAGCTGACTTTTTACTTCTACTCCT
>JAOTRS010000039.1:26624145-26640371 GCA_028565755.1 Dinotopterus cunningtoni | reverse complement strand
AGGGAGTTTGATGGAGGCATGGTGGTGCTTTTACACAATATACAGTATGATACTGGATGTTCGATTTGTGCAAATAATGATTTAAAGATGGTTGTATGATCCAGTTCAACTGTTTATGAGGGTGATTGCTTGCGGAAAGAAACTGTTCCTGTGTCTGGCAGTTTTGGTGTGCAGAGTTCGGTAGCGCCTGCCAGAAGGGAGGTAAGCTCTGAAGCTTATAAGCCACCATACTGCTCTTGGTTTTATATTGGTCGGATATTCCAGTACTGTAATGGTGTGTAGTGAGCAATTCCCACATAGAATTTTACCATATATAAGAAAAAGATTGTAAACAGCATAAAATATGGTGGATTGTCGGAAGAAGAAGAAGAAAACGCGTAAGTAAAGCAAAGTAAAAGTAGAAGTAGACGTAAAGGCAAAACAGAAATGTAATAAATTAACTTATTTACATGTAGATATGCAGGCAATTTAATGCATGCTTTGAATAAAAGTGGTGCAAAAATAATATTTAATATGCTTTTTATATTGCTCTTAATTAAGCAATATTTAAAAACACTTCTCCTGCTTCAGGTACTTCATTTCTTGCTTAGTTAAATTAGCATTCTTAATTAAAACCTAGTACTCAGACATACTGTATAAAGGCCTTGTGTTTGCACTAATAGTGGCCTTTACCTCACCACTTCACCCCACCATATTATAGGGATCGAAGTGGACTGTTGCCATGGCATCGCCCCAGGCTGCATGCTGAGAGAATAAGAGGGTGGACGGCGGTTCCTCGTGCCTGAAATAGATGCCTAAATTGTTTAAACAGATAACAGGAGGCTGTGGCGCAGCGTCAGGAGCGTGCCTATCTCTCCGCCACGCGGGACTCAGAGACGGCACAAACAGTCTGCACTGCTGGGCGGGAATGAGTGCGTGGGCTCGAGCAGCACATCCTCCCCGCAGCCCCCATGAAGGAGACCAGCGTGTGCTAATCGCCTCCATCTCAGTCAGGTTGCATGTTCATTTGAAAGGGAATTAAAGCTAATAAGGGGTTCCAATTAAGGGAGGTTGTGCCAGTGGGGGGTTAATTTTTGATGCAGGCGCTTCAGCGTTTAAATGGTGCTGTTCACTGATGAAAAGGGTTTTGAGACAGTGACACACATCTTTTTGAATGCAGGCATTGATTTATACAAAAAGGTTTTAGATAAAGGAAGGGGACGAAAAGACTGTCTTTAAGCATTGGCCATTTATGACATAATGAGACGAGCGTGGATAATCATAGCACTGTTAAGATTTCCACATCACAATTTAGTTTAAGAAGTATGATTAGACAGAGCAAAAACTGAAATATATGTTTTTTTATTCAGTTTAATGTCAGTCACATTACCTAAGCAAGGTATGAATCCTACCATGGTAGTGCCCACCATGTCACAGCTGTACTGTAAATGTGAAAAGTTGAGCAATTTGAGAACAGGTTTAACTGAATTTCAGTACATGCTCAACTGCATAAGACAATATGGCAAAAATAAAGTGTCAATATTTGTGGTTTATTATGACAATTTACAGCACAAGTCTATGTAGTGACATTATTATCGTATCAAAGCTACTGAAGGTGGTTGATGCCTTGTGCTGTCAATTCATTCCTCGTTTCTGAAGTCTCTCCAAGTTCATCCACTTGTGTAATTTAATTGTTCATCATGCATCAATAATGAGCACGCATCAATAATGAATACCACAGACAGAGAAAAAGTGAATACAAAGCCACTTGCCCCTTCAGCAGTGAGATAAATAATACTGAAATGAGTCTAAATGTCAATATCCCCTTAATGTCGCCTGATGAAGGGCATCACTCACGGACATTGGATAACGTGTCTGCTGTAGACGCTGCTTATCACCCACCACCGCAATCCAGCACCACCTTTCTAACCAACAGGCTGCAGTGTTTTATTTCAATTAGCTCTAAGAACTTGCCGAGAGCTTGTGTTGAATGTGCACATCTGAAAGTGAACATGACAAGACTGCAAATATTGTGGTCAGTTTGATTAAATTTGTTCCAGCTGCAGATTCTACATAAGCTGGTTTGTATGCACTCCTAAAATCACACTTACAAGATTTACAATCAATTCAAAGTTACAACAGAAACATTAAAAGTGACTGAGAGGGTATGAATATACTTCCATGGCAGATTAGGAAAGAATTCCCG
Organism: Dinotopterus cunningtoni; assembly: GCA_028565755.1. Classification (NCBI taxonomy): domain Eukaryota; kingdom Metazoa; phylum Chordata; class Actinopteri; order Siluriformes; family Clariidae; genus Dinotopterus; species Dinotopterus cunningtoni. The sequence goes on along the minus strand of JAOTRS010000039.1, from coordinate 26,638,186 downwards.
CCGCCCCCCCCCCATGTGGTATGATGTCACAGCAGATAGCATTGCTACCTCACACCTCTATGGCCCTGGTTTGATCTTGAGCTCTAGTTACAGGTGTCTCTGTGGAGTTTCGTTCTCCTTATGTTTACATGGGGTTTTTCCAGGTTCTCTTTGCATGCCATACAGTAGATTGGCATTCTATTCACTGTATAGTCCTGCTTTATGCACAGTGTGCCTGTCCATTTAATTCATTCAGTGTTTTTTTAATCCATCAAGGTCTGGATAAAGATAAAGAGGGTACTGAAGATAAATGAATAAATGAATGAATGAGTAAATAAATGAACGAATGAATGAATGAATGAATGAATGAATGAATGAATTGTTTGTTAATATGGCAGCCTTTGAGTCTTTGGGCAGATCTTGCTCAATAGAGATGCAAATGAAAACCTTGTGAAGAAGCATGTGTTTGGCCAGGGTTAAGTCTCTGTGGATCACTTTCTATGATCAATCAAAAATAAGGTATTCATCAGCTCTTACTAGATGGTACCTACATTGCTAATTCCCTGCCTAGGTGGCATGATGGTGTAATGATTAGCACTGGGGCTTTGGACCTCCAGGGTTGAGGTTCGATTTCCGCCTCGGATTTGTGTGCATGGAGTGTACTCTAGTTTTATTCCATAATCACACCACGCACTACACCACGTTCCCTCCGATCCTCCAGCACTGCTCGCCTCATCCCACCATCTCTCAGGGATCGAGGGCGGCATTCATCCAGACTCTTTTCTGTTCCGACACCTAGGTGGTGGAACGAACTTCCTCTAGATGTCCGTACAGCAGAGACTCTGACTATCTTTAAATGACGACCCCCACGCCTGCAAAAAAAACAACAACAAAAAAACCCTCTTCCCAGTTGTGTTTGACTAATGGCACTTAGTTATTATCCTAGTTAACCCAGTGTAAGTATCTTTAAAGCACTTTTTGTAAGTCGCTCTGGATAAGAGCATCTGCCAAATGCCTAAATGTAAATGTAGTCCAAAGACATGCAGATTAATTTAATTGGTGTTTCCAAATTGTCCATTTTATGTTATGTGTATGTGTGTGTGTGCCCTGCGAGGGATTGGCGCTCCGTCCAGTCTGTACCCCGCCTCTAAATCTAAATCTACTGGGATAGGCTTCTGGCCCCCATGACCCTCTACAGGATAGGTGGTATAGAGAATGAATGAATGAATTAATTTCTTTCCTGAGCATCTGTGACAAGGTTGTAGTGGATACAAGAGTTGCAAAGTCCTTAAGACAGGATGGCCCCTGTGCACTTTCAGTGGTAATTTCTTCAGCCATGAATGGTTTTGATGGGTGAGGGTCATGGTGTATAAGGGCACAAGTAAATTGATTTTGTTACATCAATGTTTGGTTTCCCTTGGGGAAATGAATCTAGGGTTTATTCTACTAAGTCCTTGGTTGGTCCAAAGTTAGGCCATAATAAGCCCATAATCATAATCTACAAGATTCCACAAGACCTCTGAAGGTGAAGACATTAGGAAGGGTCATGGGCGGCGAAGACTCACTGATGCTTGTGGAGCGTGAAGGCTGGCCTCTGTAGTCCGATCCAATAGAAGAACTACTGTAGCTCAAATTGCTGAAAAGGGTAATGCTGGTTCCACACAGTGCATCAATGTTTTGGTGGCAAAAGGGGGGACCTACTCAATATTAGGCAGGTAGTCATAATGCTATGGCTGATCAGTGTACTGTAAGTAGACGACTGAAATGCCGTGGGGGCCCGATCAGTCCATATGAGACTCCCTTGTGCCCTTCTCTGATGAGGTCATAGGAATATATTTATACAGTTTGGTAAAGATTACAAGGTTAACAGGACCAGCAGGAAGGGGAACCGGTATTATACAGTGACAGTGTTGACCTATGCAGGGTTCGAGTCCTTTATCTTTTTCTTCCAGACAAGAATGCTGAAGGAGTATAAAGAATGTTACATAAAGCTGATGCATTACTTGCAGATTCCTTTATAGCTTTCAGGGACTAATAAGTGAAAGGTTATGGTGTGTGAGCTTGAGGCCCTAAGCAAGTGGTCAGTACCACAATACCAATGGCTCAGATGCTTTAGTCTTGTTAAAGACTTTAGCAAAACTAAAAAGTCCACATATTTAATTGCTATTTGAATAGTTTTCCAGTCTCACGGTTGTCGATTGAGGTTCATGAGGTGATTTTTACCAATGGTCCAGAAAATAGAAGGCTTATATAAGACAAGGGAATTTCCAACTTATGCGAGAAAGAAAGCCTTCATTACTGATGATTCTGGCAGGTATGGTGTATGTTGTGACTTAAAATTGCCTATGGCAGCAGGGCAGGTATAATTAGAGCATGTAAATTACTGGGATTCATAGCATTCCTGACCTTTTACTCATCCAAAAAGTTTCTGGCTACCACATGGACTGGAAATGTTTGTCACGAAAGAAGTAGCATTAAACAGAAACAATAATTTCAACATGCATAACAAGAGGAAAATAGAGTTTACTAACTGGACCCAACGCAGGTCTATCAGGTTTAATACTCATACAGAAAACACATGTGTTGTTGACTGGCTCTGACACAGTAAGGTTTTGGGTCTTTTAGCAGTGCAATAAATTTCTGCAACATTCCATTTCCACTTTCAAATCTTTATTTTTTTATTCTGCTAAATAAAAAAAATGTGGAGATTGCAATGGAAAATGGCAAGTACTTAGATACAGCAAGGAGCTACATTAAAGAAACAAAAGGCAAAGCACACAAAAAAGTTCTCTTTTTAAAAGTTGGAGTTGCCACTTTCTCCTCTGTCTGTGCTCCGTAGGCAGTGGAGGCTGCCCTGTGGGGGCCGTGTTGGTGAGTTAGCGCGGAGCTGCTAGCTGAAGACCTCGTATTGAACAGAAGGTGTTGTCTCGCGCTTCAGGCTGTTCACACACACACTCGCGACAGTGAGAAGTGAAATATTAACAGCTCTCTCGCTCCGTAATTAACTGAACTCTGTTGCTGAGCATCGGCTTCGGGCTTGGCCTGTGTTTGGAGAGGCGACTGTAATGCCGAAGGTTAATTTGAATATTTAGAGGAGAACTTTGAAAAGTTATTTATTTTTTTGTTTTCTAAGAAAGAAAAAAAGAACTTGGTATTTACATGTTTGGAGACGATGGAGGTTTAGTTCAATATTAATGAAGCGTAGTTGATTGACAAGTCAACACCTACAACAGAGTTCATGTTACTTTTAGAATTACTGGCTGTGGTACACAATACTACTCGACCTACGATGTTAACTTATCATGTACGGGTTGAATTTAATCGAGTCAACTTTTACAGCAGCGAAATTATGCGGTTAAGGGCAAAAGTTTGCATCCTTATAGTTTCTAGGTGAAAAAAAAAAGAAAATACTCCTGAATTGTACAATTTATTTTAAGCAAATGAAAATTCAATTCGGAGGAATTTACAAACAACTTGCAGTAAGCATATCAGTAAGAACATCTGAATTCTTTACAACTGAGAATCTGAAAACTGTTTATAGGAGATGTAAGGGCAAGGGATGTGAGGAGGTTATACAGGCAAAGGCTGGGAATATCAATCACGTTCAGATAGAAGTGATATTGCATTTACATGCATGCAATATTTGTCCAGAAAGTCAAAAATATAATGACTGTCAAAAACATTTAGATAGTACTGTATGTCCATCCTGAGATTTATAGTTGTTCTTTTTGGTATCATGCACTTTCCGGCAGGTGCGGTGATACCCGATTGGGCTGATGTTGACTTTGTCTCACAACAAGTTGTCACATTTATGCAGTAGTTATATACCAGTCCTATGACAGTTCCAGTAGTCTGGGACAGTTTCAGTCAGCGATGCATCATTTCAAGCAATCAGAGTATTGAATTAAACCTCATTGATCATTTACACCCAAGAGAGCATTTGCCTGATAGGCATATTGATCACCGCCACCACACGCAGACACACAGACAGAAAATACTTATAACTCATTTTTCCACTCAGTCTCCAGAGACAGCTAAAGCTGTAAGTTTAGTCTAAAACCATTTGGTACTTTATATACAGTATTACCTCCTAAAAAACAATTGAGGCTCAGACCTATCAGCGTATTTCAGTATTCGGGCAACGTATTTAAGTAGTTTTGATTTTGAAGCCTGTCTCAAACAATTTCCTTACAGGCACTGACTTCTACGATTTTTGACACAGAAAGGTCGGTTAAGGTTAGCACTCGAGTTCTATCTTGACGTGGCATCTTTATTAACTGATTCTTGTATTTGATTTACTGGCATTTGTAGTCGGACCTGTATCATTTTTGTGAACCGGTCTGTTAAAATAACATGCACATTTTAGGACATAAAAAAAGTAAAAGTCAAATCTTTGGCACAATACACAAAGAAGACAACTACCTGAGGCAAAGGGTTGGCCTCACAAAGGGTTTGATAATACTCAGACTTGATCTGGAGCGACTTACATTCTTATGTCATTACATATCTGAACAGTTGAGGATTAAGGGCCTTGCTCAAGGGCCCTACTGTGGTAACTTGGTGATTGTGGGGTTTGAACACGCGTTCTTCCGAACTGCAATCCGCTGCCTTATACCACTGAGCTACTCCTGCCTCTGACAGAACCTTGGACCGCTTAGCACTCTATTTTGTCTCATTTCTGTCATGTCTCAGAAATGTTTTGGGCTTGACTTGACTACAGGCAACATACTGTAGCATCAAGGCAGCAACCTTCTGTTTCTTATACAGTTGATGATATTTGGTAAATGATAACGCTGAGTGCATATAACCCGACTTTAGAAATTTCAACCTTGCTGAGCCTTTCACACAGCACTGTAATCTCTTGTGATCAGTTGTTTGATGTTGTGGGGCCATGCTCACTCTATGATCACTTACAACATTTACAGTAAACAGTACACATGGAGAGATCCCTGCTGTAGAGCACCTGATTCCCAGATCTTAAAAAAACAAACACATGAGCTGGTGAAAAAGGAACATGAATTATGTCATGTTTGTTGTCACTTTTTGCTGTTTCTGTCAATGATTTTTGGTGTCAAAGAGGCATTTGCCCTTGATCTCCCTCCCAAAATGATGGACGAAAAACTGGATTCAGGGATCTGCAGCACATCAAAGCTGATAAATTTGATTTCTTCCCAGACACTCATTGGCTGTTTTCCATTGCTGTACCTGCAACTAGTGGTGGAGTGTATCATACTACTCAATTTGCGCCTGACAAAACCAACCTCGCTGGAAAAAGTACAAGTCACACCGATTGCATGCAGAGTGAGAAAACCGTGTTGTTGAACCGTTCACATTACACCAGCAGTCTCTGCAGGAGAGTGCAGTAAGTAGTTGCTGAGGTGTGGAAGTAGTCTCTGAGCCCCAGCTGAGTTGGCAACTAGGAGATCAAGTCTAAAATTATATAGTGAATAGTGCCAGATCACAGGCTAGATAACACCTAGCACTAATACTCTTAGCAACAATCCTCATGAACAGCAACCAAATACTTTTAAAAGAATTGCTAGTATATTTTTTCACATATAATATCTTGAATGACTCTGTCAATCAATCATGCTTCTATTGTTTTCTCATAATCTCACCCTCAAATTTCTGCAATTCCAAAGCTCCATGCCATCGTCACCGGGATTGTGATGTGTTGTGCAGAAAACAATCACGGCTCCCTGATAATTTTAAACCTTGGCTAAACAGAGAATACTTGGCTCCGTGTTACAGCGAGGCCTACGATTTAGCAGCACTTCTCTTTGAGCTCCACACAGCAGGCCTGCAGCCAACACGGCTGCTTCACCAAACGGAGGACACACACACGAACACCGACTGAAGGAAACACAGCTTTCACACTGAGTAACACGCTGCTTTGCATAGCACGGTGCTTGCATAACAGCGATAATCAGATCTGAATTATATGTGTAGGAAAGACTTCGCGCGGCGCGAAATAAGCTAATAAGGCTTTTGTTACATAGCGCAGGTGAGCCCAGGTTTCAGCACGGTATGGTTCGTTTCGCACATTTGCCATTTTATTTGTACAGTGAAAGTATTTGTTTGATGTGCGTTCATGTCGTGCTGCTTTGGCAGGAATTTGTATTTAATTATATAATCGGTATTTATGAGATGAGAAGCCGAGGGATCAAGAGTGTGATCAAGACAGACCAAAAACAGAGGATGTGCATTCCTTCACCATATGCGCACATTACAATCAAAATATGATTTAAAAAAAAATACAGAACATAATACATTTTAACAATAAATTAATCAAATTTTTTATTATTATTTTTGTTATCGATCTCACTTGGATACTTGATGCAGCTACAAGTCACTAAGTCAACTATGAAATCGTAGGAGAATGTAATTTTTTGTTCTCAAATCAATAAAATAAAATTGTTTAATCTTGCTTATTGCACTTTAATGTAAAAAAAAAAAAAAGCCTTTGATTTTACGCAGTAGGTAACCTGAATTGAGTGACGCTCCAATGACTAAGAAATGATCTGCTTTCTAGCACAGAACCCACACCTTAACTACAGCACATTCATAGTGACCAAGCATGTAAAATCAAATCCCTGTATAATCCCTGTAATTATGTCACACTTTTTACAGTTCTCATAAAATTTTTTAAAAAAAAACACCATATAATTGAAGTATCTCATTTTACGGTGTAAAACAAAGTCTGTCCCGAGTTCCTTACTCCCTTCTCAATAAGACCAGGCAGCCACACACAACAGGTGACCGCTGTAATTAGCTATAAATGGCTACAATGATGTTACCTCACCATGAAAGAACTTTTATTTCATTTAGAAAGGCGGTACGGGCTGAATAGGGCACCGGCGAGCGAGCTGCCTCCTACTCTAACACACAGAATGGCATGTTACGCAACCCCTGGCTGCTAATTGCATGTGACACTTTGGAGAATGTGTCCTGCGAAATGATTCATCAACACAAGTGTCAGATCTCGATATTTGGCAGCCTGTATTTTGTAATTCAAATCAGACTTTGTGAAGCATCAAACAGGAATTGATAAAGCTGACAGGCTGGTTTATGGTATTTTAACAACATGAGACTATGAGCAGGACTGTAAAACAGTTCATATGTACATTAACCGTGTGGTGTGATTGGAAAACCAGAGCTCTTGGAGCTGTTAAGCGCAGCTTTATTGTCACTGTATAATGCAGGGATGCGTAATGAAATGCTGCTACAGGATGTCCAGTTCGGAAACGCGATATATAAAAAACGATTCATAACGTGTTGGAGGATTACATATATCCATCAGATAACACGAGATTGCATGCTAAATTAAAAAGGTTATAGATGTGCAGTTAGAGAGCAAACACTGAAGAACAGGTATGAATAAAGTTACAGGTTAGAATGTTCTGAATTGAAAGTACTTCCTTATTGGAAACATAAATCACAATGTATCAAATGAACTGTAACACTAATATAAGTCCTAGCAATAAAAGTATACATTACTAACCTGATTAGCACTGGCTTTCAGATGCAGAGATCACAACCTGTAAATGTATGCTTCATTCATTCTGCAACAAGTGTGGTAAATCTAATGTAGTCATAGAGGGAACCCACATAAACTTGGATAAGAACCAGGGAAACCGGAAAGCTGCAGGGAACCCACATAGATGTAGATAAGAACCAGAGACGTTAGAGAGCTGCAGGGAACCCACATGGACATGGAAAGAACCAGAGAAACACGAGAACTGGATGGAACCATATTGATTTAAATAGGAACCAGAGAAATGGGAAAACTGAGAGGAACCTACATAGATTTAGATAGCAAACAGCAATACTGTGCCGAAACAGTTCATCCTTCAACTGAAGGGAACCTACATGGGTGTGGATAAGAACCAAAAAAACTGGGGAAGTGGAGGGAACCTACATGGATGTGGAGAAGAATCAGAGAAATTGGAGAATTACAGGGACCCACATGGACGGTGGATAAGGACCAGAGAAATTGTGAACCAGAGAAATTGAAGGAAACCTCCATGGAATTGGATAGTAATAAGAGAAACTGAAAGGAACCTACATGGATTTGGATAAGAACCAAAGAAAATGGGGAAGTAAAGGGAAAATACATACAGTAGATGTGGAGAATAACCCACATCAATGTGGCTAATGACCAAAGAAATTGAAGAACTTATGGAATCTGCATTGGTTTGGATAAGAACCAGAAAAACCTGGAGAAGTGGAAGAAACCCATGTGGATATGGATATTTTCTTTAAACTTGCATAGTCAATACTACACCTCTAGGTTTTCCAGCCCCATGTGCCTGGACTATAGACCTACCCCATAGTTTCTCCTTGCGAATTTTGTTGTTTTTGTTCTTTTGACTGTTTTTATAAGGGTCTGCCATGGCAGACCATCCGATCTGCACAGGTTGGCTAAGTTTTTTTTTTTCTTTAAATCTAGGCTTGGGAACGGCACTAATGATACCTTGAAACCAGTGGCTTTGTTTGGGCCTTGGCTGGGAACAGAAACCTTCTACATGGTAGGCGGGAAGCCTACCACTGAGCCATAAATGCCCAGGTGTCCCGCATGAATGATAAGCATTTTTACTGCAAGGTTGATTTTCAGTGCTACATCATCAAGACATGTAGCGAAATATGAAAAATGTTAAACTCAGCATGGATCTAAAGCCAACATCTGTCTTTGGGTAAAGAAGATAAGGGAAAACATGAAGGACAAGTCAGTGCATGATATTCTTTTTGTTTTGACAAACTAATGGTGAGTTCAGCATCAGAGAGCTACAGAGCCACGTCGACTGATTCCAGGGTTGTTTCGGATTGGACAAATAAAAAAATAATATGTTCATGGTATGTCGTCAAGGTTCTATAAAAATCTTAATATGGTTGTTACTACATGCAAATAATAGCTGTTCCTCTACTGTAACTAGAGTGCATCTGTGCTCCACTAACAAACAGCATGCAAGCTTTTCTTATTGGTCGCTTTTTGAGAAGGTTTCCATAAACTGGGTCAAATTTGAACTTGAGTGAAACTTGAGTACAGGGTAAAGGCTTCAAGCCCAAGCACTCTCTCTCTCGCTCTCTGTCTCACATCTCAATAATCATCTAAAAAATATTAATACTGAAAGCTGAAATGACATATAAATTTTACTCATTATGACTTAAAAATTACAGTTGTCTCAAATAGTCATCTTCTACAGTAATAAAAGAACAATCATTTCAGTAACGCAAAAGAATTTCCAAAATAGGCAATATCAGATACAAGTACTTTATTTGTAAAGGAGGAGTGTATTCATTCAAAAATGCTTCATATTGTTAATATTCCACAAGGTGTAGGTAAAGGCGAGGTCGGTGTTCTGATCTGACCTCCTTTTAAAGCACTAGCTATTGTACATGAACCCGATGAACTCCACACCTACGGTGACTATGGTTTGTGACTGTATTATTGTCTGACTGAATTCTGTGGATGTTTTATAGTTTATTATCAGATGAGTGTGTGTGCGGAGTGAGTAATTGTGTTGCAGTAAAATGAGGAAATAAAAAAAAAAACGTGGACGAAGCCTGCCTTCCACACCTGCTCGATTATTTGTACCACTTAGTTTTATTTCAATTTAATTCTATTTTATTTGTATAGCGCTTTTAACTATTGTCATTGTCGCAAAGCAACTTTACACAATCAAAATAATGATGGACATTTGTATGAGATGTGAATGTGTATGAATCTAAATGATAAGATTTAGGTTGATTTGAAGGTTTTTCTCGACAGAAATGTCTCGAAAGCGATGCTTGTGCGTGACTTCTATCGTCTTCTCTGCACCTGCTCTGATTCTCAGCCATTTAATCTGATGATTACTACTTCTAGTAAAAAAAAAAAAAAAAGAAAAGAAACTTGATAACTTTAAAAACAAATGGCCAGTAAAATATCAAGGAACTACACTTTTGTTGGAATTGCTCAGCGGTGTTAGTAACACGCTTTTGTGACTTGTTTTGGCAAAACAGGCTTCTTAGAAACTCCCGTATTAGCCGTGTTGACTCAGAGCTATTGTGATCATGTGTGCATGCTGTGTGATTATAATACACTGTTGCCAAGAAGGAAGTTTCGGTCTATCCACTTTTTGCTTCTGGTTAGATGACAGAGTCGTCAGACAGGTTTAGGTCGATGTCAGGTTCACTCTGAGTGATGAGTGTCACATAGTGACGGGAATGAAGATACACATGGCACAGTGGAAGCCGGGAGTGAGGGATGAGATTCTGCACATTTGATACCAACATTCTGTTTTACAAATGAAAAACTTTTGGTATACGAAAGTTTTCTCAGTACACCAGAGACCTGATCGGACTGCCTGTTTCACGTCTGAAACGATGGCCTCCCAGGAACTACTTTAATGGCCCAAACATGGTCTGGACTGCATGTAGCAATAACTCCGAGCCGAGTTCTTATAATGTGCAAGTGGTGTTGGTGAATGATTGTGTGTACAGTTAATGCGGACAGATTCGTCTCTTCCGCAGGTTGGTGGTGAGTTGAATCCATCGATTTTCAAGGATCACGCGTTCCACTCACTGAATGTTCACGGGAACGATTGCAGTGTGCTCTGAGCCACCTCATCCAGGATCATCATTCTTTAAAAAGTTTGGACTGATCAGATGTTTTACTGCGGCTATGAGTCTCATCAACGCAGTGTGTTTAAAGTCTTCTGTAAATATCAATCGGTTTTACGCCTTCATTCATGAGACATTTCATTGCACATCTTGGGTTAACTTGAACACCACCCTCTACCTCCATATTTAAATCATAGATAATGACATTTAAGGGCAGAAATCCTTTATAGAGAGGCATTTCATTTGGTCCAGATATCCTATTCCAGGGAACTAAAGGCAGGACTAGAGGACATCCTGGATAGGAAGGTCAACCCATCAAAGTGCACAAGCACACACGAACACTACAAAGCAATTTGGAAAACCAAATCAACCTACAGTGGATGTTTTTGGAATGTAGAAGGAAACTGGATTATCCGGTGAAAACGAACCAAGTCTGGACTACTGGAGGTGGGATTTGAACACCTTAAATCCTGGAGGTTCGAGACAACACTGCGAACCACAGACCTTGAGTATTATTCATATACAATTTCCTTGGTTTAACATGCAGAACAGTAAACACTGTGACAACATGACTAATGATCGTAAGGTTGTGAGATTGAATCTCAAGACCAAACTGTAAATTAAGAAACACACATGAATACATTTTTTTTTTAAAAAAAACAACAATCCAGCAAGAGAAGCAAACAACACATAGCTATGCTATCAAACACACTGTATGCAACAAAGCAAATTAAATATTGAGATGATGCAAATCCTAATAAGCTTACGTCTATGCAAATTAGCACATAAAGGTTTGGAAACAAGGCAAAAGCTAATAAAAAAAAATGTGAGTAAACAAGCACTCTAAAAGGTGTAGGATGGAATTGCCAGGTGTATCTATTACATTTTATTTGTATATCGCTTTTTAACAATGGTCATTGTCGCAAAGCAGCTTTACGGAATCAAAGGAAAATTATGGAAATGTGTATGAAATGTGAAAAATCTGTATGAATCAAAATGATCTATCTGCTGTTGAATACAATCGGTGCCGGTGTTTTTGCAGAGTAAATATTCCTCAGTTGCGGCAAGGACCGGGTGAGACCTCAGAAATCTGTACAGCAAAAAGATACAGAAAGGGACAAATAGAAGGTCCGAGAGACTGGCTTATTTTGGTTGGTGTACTGCGTATCTGGAGTCTATCCTAAGAACACTGGGTGCAAGGCAAGAATGGACAGGGCGGGCTGCTGAAGGGCACCAAAGAAAAAATAACACACACACACACACACACACCCACACACACACACAATAGAGCCACTTATCATGGCCAATTCAGTTACTGCCATTTTTTTTGGAGGTGGAAGGAAACCGGAGAACTTGGACAAAACCCAGACAGACATGAGGAGAAGATGCGAAACTCCATGAAGACAGAAACCCGAGTTCAGGATTGGCAATGCTCATGTGTACTGTAAGTAATTACAAATTCGAACCTAGCTGGAGTTCAAAAGGAGGTTAATGGCTGTCTAAGGTTGATGAAACACCAGAATAGCAACTACAGATGGAATGAATCAATAACATACATAGACACATTGATGGCGCACAGGGGCAGTCGATAAGAATAGACTACAAGTTTGTATCATATAGACACAAAGGAGAGAAAAACGAGGGAGCAACAGAGCAGGAAACGCAGAGGAAGGGATTCAAGTTGACAAAGAGGGAACAAGAAGATAGGTAGAGAGAGAAAATCTGATCTAATCTTTTCTGCCTTTTGGCTACCTGAGCGCTACATCAGTGTCTGACTGACCCGCTTCACCCGCATCACCACCACCACCACCATCAGACTAGTGTGTTTGTGAGTGTATGTGTGAGCGGTTGCCAGGTATAAGCGCTTTGCTTTGCGTAGGTGGATATCAGCTTGTGTCTGCCTATAAGGTATGATTAAGAGCACTAAGAGGCGGAATTAACACAAGTGCTTTTATTTGCATGGGGTTGTATCGCAGTCGTTATCTCGTCATGTATCCATGTCCTCAGATGCCTTGATAGAATATGGAAAAAAAAAAAAAAACAGAAATAGCGACTCATTTAAAACCATAACAAGTTTATATGTTATAAAAAAAAAAAGCCTGCATGGTTTCTATCACGGTTTGGACATTCTACTAACACAACCAGTGCACGAGAAACATCTGCATATCGCTTTCTTTGGGGTATTTTGGGCCACTGAAGCGCACGAGTGCCGCTGTTATCCGGGTGTAATGTGCTTGCCTGGCATCCGGAACAGAACGTATGTGAGGAAACACGTCGCATATTAATCTGTAATCTACTTGACACAATTTCAGTAAACAAAACATTATTCGGTGATGAGCACGCTAACGATAATGCACCGATCCGGAGTCAGGGCCGCGTCTCATATTTGGTGTTCCTACTGAATATGGATCACAGGCATAATAGGATAAACACATTATTCAATCTGCCTGTTCTGGTGTACCTGGAGTTCTGTAGTTAGTCATGCAAAACCGTGTTCAAGCCTCAATATTATAACCTCAGGGAAGAAAGCCGAGACTATAACGGAAGGTGATGGACATCATTTGAATTCAGAGCTGGAGTCAGGGACAGGTGTTAAAGGTCATCCTTTACAGACAGGTAACAACAAAAAGTGTGAAAATGCATTAAGAGTGTACATGCATTAAGTAAGGAATGAAATACCTGACATGGATATGTGTACACAATACATATATACACATATACACAATACGTATACACACTTCAGGAAAAGAAAAACTTGTATAAATATTTTAATAATTAATGTATAGCTATTCATTATATATGATAATATTATATTAACATAATATGCATGTAAGGGGAGTGGTGGTTCAGGTGGCTAGGGCTTGAACTTATTGGTTTGGGGATCTGAGGGTCTGGGTTCTTGCCCCATTATCAGTGGGTTGCCACACCCCATGCAGTGCCGGTCCCAAGCCCAGATAAAATGTGAGGGTTTTGTCAGGAAGGGCATCCGGCGTAATCAAATGGTCCGCTGTGGTGACCCCTTAAAGGGATAAGCTAAAAGAAAGTTTTATTAATATAATATACATCATACTATTTTTTTTTTCCTGAAGTGTGTATACTTTTTTTGGCTGTATATATGTACAGTACAACAATTGACTGTTGTTTATTAATTACATAATTCCATATGTCATAAAATACAAATTTATATAAAACATTATGACCAGTATTACTGTCACTGGGGCAGCTGTGGTCTCTTGGGGCATGACTCCACAAGACCTCTGGGTGTGTGCTCTGGTCTCTGGCACCAGGACGTTGCCAACAGAGCCTTTGGGTGCTCTGCTCAGGGTTGTGAGGTGGGGCCTCCTTGGGCCAGACTTGTTTGCCCAGCGCCTCCCCACGTTATGGCTAATCGGTTTATGTAAAATAAATCTTTATTATTATTATTTTTGGTTAGACAGATTTATTTAATTAAATTTCTCTT
>JAOTRS010000039.1:26604489-26615921 GCA_028565755.1 Dinotopterus cunningtoni | reverse complement strand
CAATATTATTATATAATAATAAATATAAAATATAAATAATAAATTATATTAAATATAAATCATAATATTACTAATTACATAATAATAATAATAATAATAATAATAATATATCAGTATAATTATTATATATAATAATAATAATATCACTGATTACATAATATTAATACTAATAATAATTACTACTATTATTATTATTAGTAGTAGTAGTAGTAGTAGTACTATTATATCACTATAATTATTATATATAATAATAATATCACTGATTACATTAATCATCATGATGGCTGATCAACTTTTTTCTTTTTTATGGGTGATAAACTTTTTATATCTTGAACCTTTTTATTTCTACAAATAGTTAAACTCTTACCGTTAACGACGGTTACTGCACTTAGTCTAGTTTTTCAATATTATGACGTCGTTCTAAATACTGACCAACTGCAGTGAAGCGGCGCGTAATTAAACTCTACCCGTGCCCTACTTCTCTCGGGCGCGCTTGCGCACTCTCTCTTTCTCTCGCGCGCGCTCTCTCTCCCTCCCTCAGGCGCGCACGGCGGGTAGGAGGGGCCCGTCGTTCGGACGCGAGCGCGCACGGCCGTGACGTCGGCGCTCAGCAAGTCCGCGCGCGTCCGGTGCAGTTCTGCGCCCGGGTGTTTTTTTTTTTCTTTCTTTCGCCGAGCTTGTCAGTCGTCTTCTTCATCTCGTTCTTCGGTTCCTTTTGTAGCCATGTGCACGGAACGTGAAAAGTGTTGACCTTGCAAAATAAAAAGTAAACCTTTTCAAGTCTTTTGATTTTTTTTTTTATTATTATTCTTTAAATAGGACCGGCTGCGCGCTTGTCGTTTGGGGATTTAATGCGCGGCGCGGCGAGCTGTCAGAACTGGAAGTAGAGAGCGCACGGCGACCGCAAACAACACCGGAGACACACACACACACACACACAGACACACACACTTTTGAGCATCAAACCCTTAGAGAAAAACAAAACTGATTCTTTTTTTCTTAAAGGTTGTTATTTTTTCCCCCTCTTTGGATTACCGGTTGCACAGCAACGGAGACCTGTGATAAATCTGGATGTCGTAGTTAAGGTAAGGTCAACGTCCATATCCTAAATAAAAACAAGGTGAGATCTGCATCAGTCACCAGACAGACAGGTTTATCCCCGTGTCTGAATGTGCATTCTGTTAATTTTTTGTTAAATATATAAATACACATGCGTAAAACAGAGAGCTGTATACAATGTAGCGGGAAAAAAAGAAACATTGTATTTAAAGTTTGCAACAACTTGTCTTGTTGTCATATCAAAGAGCTGAGCGTCACTTCAAAGTAAAACAGTAAGCAGCGTCATTAAAGCCGTGCCTGTTGTTAACATTAATCATGAAAGCACTAAGTTTTGTTTTATTTTTATTTTTTTTAAATAACAACTTGAAATGACCAAAACAAAAACCCTCTAGGCTGTAAATCAGTACTAGATATACTCAAGGTTTAATGTATGTCATGCATGGCACTCATGCGTACAAATCGCGCGTATAGCGGGTACAGGCACCGTAACTCTTGCACGGTGTCATCCTGTCGGTGTTAGGGACTGTCTGGATCAGAGTGTGTGTAAGTATAAAGAACTGCGTCACTGGATGGTGGAGCATCTGAGCGCTGCGCTTTGGTGGACCAAACTGCGTGATGAGCACAAGTTGGACGCATTGTGCGCTTTTTTTATTCTGGGAAATTAAAATTTCCCGATACCTTCAGGTAATTAACGGAATGACAGATCATAAATTTGTGTGTGTGTGTGTGTGTGTGTGTGTGAGAGAGAGAGAGAGAGAGAGAAAGTTCGTGTATGTGTGTGTGTGTTCTTCACTTCAGTGATCGCATGCAAAAAAAAAAGGAATGAAAAAAGTCGCATATCCCTCCCTCAGTGAACCGTGCATGTTGTACTGTAGAGGTTTAAAAACGACGTGCATGCACTTTTTTTTTTCATTTTCCTGAATATTTTTTCTTTTTGGCTCTTGGACTGCACTTTTTTTTCTTTGCTCATGCAGCAGCTGTTTTAAACCCATGTGGATAGACAGAGCCCGTGAACGCCACTGTTGCGCAAATTTTTCTTTTTTTTTTTCGTTTGACTCTCGAGTTTTGTTGCGTACATGATGAACGGCGCAGAAGTCTGATCGCTGTCCAGAACATGCGTGACGTCTTGAACCCTGCTTTAGTTGGGAACAGTGAAGGAGTCAAGAAGACTTAAAAAAAAAAGTTTGCATTGACTTTTCTTTTTGTTTTTTATTGGTGTACTAAACTTGTAAATTAAAAAAAGGATTAATAAATGTATGCCATTTATTAAATATTTATTAAGACTTAATATATGATTTAGAACACTAGCTCTCAAAGTCAGGTCTTGGGAGTCTCCAGAGTATAGACAAGAGATCTGTGTTTGTTTGTTTTTTCCTGGAAATCATACTCAAAAATTTTAATTGAAATTTGCTTTGAAATTATGCTGTATTTATTATCAATTTCATATAATTGAACTATTTATGCATTTGACAAAACACTACACAATGTAATGGTTAAGGGTCTTGTAGGTCTTTTCTAACGACCTTCCATGCATTAGTCGAAGTCATTACCCAGTCAGTCACGAACCAATGCAACAATAGAAAGTTTGGAAATAATAATAATAAAAATAAATATAATAATACATTCCATGTTTTAAATATTTGTATATCATTTGTTAGACTGCATTCAGAAAAAGGGCCATGAATAAATATACATATAACTGTTTATATACTGTATATATCTTACAGTTAAAATTGTTTAAGAAACTTATCTAGAAGACTCAAAGGTGCATGTTGTTTTTGCATAGACATGCACAATATTTTGCATATTCAACATGACATCATTTGTTATCATACAGCTTAAAGCAACTTTGTGGCAGATTCTTCTGATCTGATTTACTGAGTAACTCACTTCAGTCTTTCCTTGCCAAGTACTGTGACACACCACAGGTGTGATGACAGACCGAATAAAAACAGTTTGTTTTGCGATTTTAGGTGTTGAACGTGCATGATCTCAACATAATATGCATTCAGGGCATAAACTATGTGCAATCCAATATGACACAAATCTAGTCTATTAGGCCATTATATTTATGCCATGTTATTGATGCTCAGGATGTGCCTAATTGTGCACAAGTTTAATGATTTGCTCTAGGTTATAGTTTAGGAAATGTTCATGCAGATGAGTACAGATGCGTGTACACTGCTTTTTTTTTATTGTAGACAGTGTAATGAAATAGGCACAACATTGTACTGCATGCCATAAACTTTATTTTCCCCACTCAGCTGCTTACAGTGACTGCCATTTGAAAACTGATGTTTCATTTAAAGGAGATTTTCTAAGCCTAAAACTGTGTATTTTATTATTTATAATGTATAAAAATGTTAAACAAGCAAAAATGTGTCAAGTACAAGATTGCACTATGTGACAGAGTACAATGTCAGCTACTTTCCAACAGAAGTGATTTTTTTTGCATGTTCTTTGTGTTAAAGTAAATGCATTTTATTTGCGATGAACAAATGTGTTACAGTATAATATATACTTGTTTCCCTTTTCTAAAACCCACCAGGTTTATCAAATGATCCAGGCATGGAGTCCAAAAGATACCAAAGTATTTACAAAGGTACAGACAGAGAAAACAGATGGGCCCAGATGCCAGGATCTATGGAGCAGTGCCACACAACAGAGGAGGGGGGAGCTCTGATGACCAGTGATGCCCTAATGGACATTGTAAATGCAAGCAATGCACCCAGTGTCCCAGCTCCAAAATGCAAGGAAAGGGGAGGAAATAAGACCGAGATGCCAATGTCCCAACTCAATACTGACCAGCAGCTTGGCTTCCCTGTGTATAACAACTCCATCCATGGCCGCAAGCCAGAAGACTCTAAAGAACTCGCCAAAGCTGTTGCCGAGTCCATGGGCCTGTATATGAATGCTGTCAGGGAGGCTGAATTTGCCTTTACCCAGCAGGGACAACCCGCTGGATGCCGAGGCAGCCCTGGAAAACTGTACCCTCTGTGTAGCAGAGGGATTGAGAACAATCAGTCTGGGACTATTAGAAGCCCCAACATGAAAGCTCCTCCAACAACATTCCCATCTATTTCCCAGTTACCAAATGGTAGTCTTGTCGAGTGTGGGGTAGGCACTGCACCAACATCTTCCACCTTGGGCACAGTTTTGCCAAGTCCTGCTGAAGACTCCAGCGGCATTTCTAGCCCAAGTGGAAACAACGTTGTGACTTCCACTACCAGTCCCACTTACTTTAGCACTAGCCGTCCTTCGCTAGGCAGTCCAGCAAGTCTGGGTCCAGTTGGTTCAGGCCTGGTACTGACTCACCGTGCCAACTCAAGCACCTGCAGTCCAGCAGAATCCAGCACTATGGGTACTCCACCACTAGCAAGCCCCTTTAACGTGATGAAGTCACCTATCTCAAGCCCCCAGAGCATGGGAAGCGTGAGGACACCTCCATCCTGCAGCACCAACATGAGGTCGTCTGTGTCCAGTCCCACAGGAAGTGGTGGCAACTTGCGGCCCACTGGATCTACTCCACCCACAGGTGGTTCCATGGCCATGTCTAGTCCCAGGAACCCTTCCAGAACTTTTTCTGTTTCAAGCCCTCCCAGCAGTCTTGGCTTGGTTCAGAATGACATCCACAGCCCTGATGGCCACGAGCATGACTTTAAAGGCTTCAAGTTCCCCAAAGTGGAGAACTTGGATGGGGAAATGGTTAATGTTGGCCTGGACTCCATGGGGATGGTGAAGTACATCAAAAATGAGCCAGACACCGATTACAGGAGTATGTGTCTGGGTAACAGCAATGGCAATGTGCCGCCTTCACCGTTTGCATCGCATATTAAGACTGAGCCTAACAGGGAAGCGAATTGCTCAAATGCACACTATGGGGAACCGCAGCAGCCCATGGGATTCTTCCCAGCTACAGAGACTACATATTTGTCCTTGAGGGATAATATTGATGAATACAGTCTCTCTGGGATCCTGGGACCTCCCATTTCTTCTCTTAATGGCAACTATGAGTTTGGTGTGTTTCCAAACAATGACATGCCCAAGGGGATTAAACAGGAGACCAATGATGGCAGCTATTACCAAGAGAATAATAACATGCCCACATCAGCTATTGTCGGTGTTAATTCAGGTGGACATTCATTTCATTACCAGATTGGAGCTCAAGGAACAATGTCGTTTTCACGGCATGACATGCGGGACCAGACGAACCCCTTGTTGAATCTAATTTCTCCAGTTACAGCACTAATGGAGACATGGAAAACACGCCCAGGCCTGTCTCAGGCTCCGCTGTCCGCCTGCGGGGAGGGCTACCCGGCCCCAGGCTGCGTCTCAGACACCATGGCAAGGTAGGAAGGAGACAATGTGTGGCTGTTTTTTTTTTAAACCAGTTTTTGCTGGCAAACAAGCTAGATGGAGTTGCAATAAGGTTTTTTTAAGGTAACTTTAATAATTACCTTTAACTTCCAAGCTGGTATATCTCAAGGTGTTGTCACATTATAGTAATGAGCATTGTTTTTATATTCTATAATAGGTTTAACTTTATGAATTTAAAAAAAGCTTGTTCAGATAACTTCACATTTGTCCAAGTTATTTCACTGGAAATGTCCAGGAAGTCTTGTAATTTACTGTATGTTGTGAAAGAGCAAGGGAAGAAAACCTGAAAAATGAGTCGCAGCAAACTCCATGTGAAAATGACTCAGAAGAATGTGAGGGTTACAATAGATCCAAGCTGGGATCAGATTTCTCATTCAGCTCAATATAACACTTTAGTATGAGACATCGGTTTCTTTCTGAGACTAAATTATTGTTAAGCACCATGCCGTTTCATTCACCCACTTCTTGTTAAACACTATAATTTGATGTCATCTTTATACTCACAGGTTGTAAATATAAACGAAGAGGCAAAGTTTGGTTCTTATCTGTTTTACATTTGTGCACCAAAACATCTTCAGTATGATGTTATCAGGATTTTTTTCCCACTTTTTTCCTAGAAACCCTGTGTCACGGTAATGACTTCCTTTAGGGGGTTTATAGGGTTCTGCTATTATATATATCTAGACTGTAAATAATTAACATTGGCCGCACAGGTTTTTATGCTATAAAGGGACAATGGCATAAACAGTCTGGGTGGAGTGACCTAATAAAAACAAACAATGGAGGGGAGGGAGCAAGTTAAATGTGCGTGTCGACAAACTTCAGTAGAGGCTTAACGCTACACACCTCTTACGCTGGCACAGCTGTTAATCCAACTTCAGAGGTCAGCGGTTATGAAACGCTGGGACGAGAGACTGGGAAAAATAAAAACAAAATAGCGCAGCTGCAGGGAACCTTGTATTTGGGCCTCCAGACTTTATTTACACTGAATCTAAAGATAAGGTTCTGCCTGGCAGTTGGAGACCTTGCCTGCAATGGCTGCACTGTGTTATGCATTAAGCTGACCTGATACAATATCTGCTGATTAATGGAGTCATAAACATATGGGTAGAAGATACCTGCTTGCATTTGTGTTTTTTTTTTTTTTTTTTTTACAAGCTTGCAAATAGAAACCTATATATTAGGACAGCATGGACTTTGGAGAGTAGTCTTGTACTTGAGGTACATTTCTCCTGAAATATTAGTTTAAAGTTTCTTTTAAAGTTTTCAATTTTCATTATTCATATGAGAAATTAGAGAGGAATGTTGCCGTGTTCAGCGTCACATTAGGGACAAACACATAATAGAAATAATAGACCAAACAATGTGCACAAAATCCCAGAATGCAAAGCAGCAACGCGACACAGGTTAATTATGCTAGAGACTTATCAGCGCTCTACGAGATGAATAAGATAATGGACTTAAAAAATATATATGTTTACTCTTTTTAAGCAGAGTGTGCACATGGAGAGGTCAGAGAGTTAAAGCCAGACTAAAGGACCAAAGTGCCACTGCATTACTCTCCTTTTATAGAAATAAAGCCAGAGTTAAATCCTACTGGCATCACAATTAGCTGCTAGTCAAACGGCATTGTGGGTAATGTAGGAAATCAGGAAGTGTAAAGTGAAAAAGTAATCATCAACTCTGAATTGAATTGTAAAACCTACATTTTGCTGAAATGTACTAAATACTGTGTACTGAGTGTACAGTCATGTCAGCTAAATGTCATCAGCATTGATAAAATCAGTGTTAAACAGCAAATTGTACTGTAGCTTTCTCTGATACCAAAAAAAAACCAAATCTGAACATTCAGCTTTTATGCCTGCATGGCTAACCAAGGGCTAAGACTGAATGTATGATGGACTTTAGTGCTTTCTGGAATGCATTTTTATTTAATGCTATTGTGGAAACAAAACATCCACTGCATGCATTTAAACTCGTCTGCTAGCTCAAATGCTCCAAAATATTTAACAAGGCATTTGGTTAAAATAGCACTAATGCAAGTCAATCAAAGCTGTCTAAACAAATAGTAGCACGAAAGCGTGTCTAAAGTTCAACTGGCTATAAAAGTCACAGAGAAGTCACTGGGTCATAAAACAAAATGCTAGCTTAAGTACACTCCCAGAAGGGAAAAAAAAGCTCCCATGTGCTTGCAAATGTCATATGTGTATAAATTAGGAGTGGACAGCTATCACGGGTTCCAGAGCTTCCAGTTCGATCTGAGCGTGCACAAATGATTTAGCAGCTATAGGCTACATTACCCGTCATCGTCAACTCGTAGATGCGTGTATGTATGAGGCCCTGTGTTGACCTTACAGTACGTCTCGTCCCATCTCACGCTGCACGTCCTAAGGATTCCCTGAGTAGGATAAAGTGAGTCCTGAAGATGATTGACATTGCTGTTCGTGATGCTACTTGGCTGGTTTTACTGACTGCATCCAAATGAAACTAGAGTAAGGAAGTCAAATAAATTATGTCGACTCATTTAAATGAGGTCTTTGCAATGACCTTGGTTTCACCTTTTTCCTAAACGATCCTGGTCTTTATGAGCACTTTTGAGGGGAGGAAATATTGCAATTGAAAAAAGCAAAGAAAAAAAAAATCCATTGACTTCCACTCAAAGCACTAACAATGAGAATAATTAGTCCCAGTGTGTAGAATATAATGAATTCAATGGTTGCATGACCTGACAGAAGTCAATAACCGGCACAGTGTGCACTAAATGTAGCATTCAATTTCATTTTTTTTTTCCGTAGGTAAAACGCAAGAAAAAGAGATAAGCGCTGTATTTGTGCTCGGAATCTTGATTGATATTGCTACATCAGAGTATTTTTCTCCGAAAACGGTTTGGTGTCAGTTTTTTTTTTTTTTATGCTTGACCAAGACAAGAATGTAGGTCAGTGCAGCTGATCCCAGGTCAGCATTATACTGTATGTCCAATCACAATGGGCACGTGGACGGTCTTCAGACAACATTACAGCACTGCCAACAAGACTACAGCTGATAAAGCCTGGCCATGTGGAAGTACTTTAGCCATGCAAATTGTTGGAATAGGACGGAGGGTCGCACTAGTGCCGGGGTGGCTGTGGCACTGATTCAGCAATTCCTCAGGGTTACTGGACTGCTTCAGTGTTAAACTTAAAAAAAACAAACACTTGACCTATATTTAGAGATTTAAAAAAAAAATGGTGTTAAGGTGATTAATAGAGTCAGAGATAACACAAAAACAACCTGAGAGAATATTTGGGGTCGAGAAGTAGCCAACAGCTTTGCCATACGAATGATTTACACACCATTGCTTAACAATGCACACTGTATTTGGACACCTAATCATCACACCCGTGAATATATACTGTATACACCCATACCAAAACTACAAATTTTGGCTGACCGTACCAAAAACAGATAGTAAAGTTACAGTTTTAATTCTGACTGTTATAAAATGCTGAACATTGGAGACTCCTAGAGATATTAATTCAACCATATTACACGTTGCAAACATTTTAAGTACTGTTTTAGGTTGATGCACACTATATAGCTTCATATGAGTTATCTATTTCTATAGAAACGATAACTTACTATATAAGAAGTGCATTAATTTCAATCCTGTGATTGCCAAACTCCTGACTAATGAGAATAAATAAATGAAACTACTACTCTACTCTACTTCTCGTTGAATATTATGTTGCTGCACTAAATATACTAATATAATATTCCTGATATTTTTATGGTTTTGAGTAAAATGTTCAACTCCCTCTTCCTTTCAAACCACACCTTAAAACTCTTGTTGTTTCTCTCTCTTGTATGTCTAGTTGCTTTTTCTCACTTACTACACCCCTTCAACACTTTTTCCCTGCAGAATTTTAGAAAAAAAAAAAAAACCCTGACAATACAGTACAGCAGATCTCTCCTGATTTGACCCCTTTCCTCCCTAATCTCCTCCCACATCCCCTACTCAGCGGCCATTTGATGTTTCACAGAAGCCTTTTGTTACTTATACAGATCTCTGATATCCACATGTACACACTGGCCATTACAGAATCAGTCACAAGTTATGTAATAGCTTAGGGGGGGACAACAGGGTCAGGCAGGGACGGAGAGAGAGACAGAGAGAGAGAGAGAGAGAGGTACAGAAAGATGGAAAGAGATAACAGTGTGTGTCAGGAGAGTAGTCATGCATTTAATTGTTTCATTTACTGTCCCACAAGATTCCAAGTCAGTTTTTTCCCCTCTTTAAACAAGCATAAGTTACTGCACCTTGTAACTCCTGTTTTAATTTTTTTTTTATGATTCGCAACTAAGGAGACCTGCAAACATTGGGGGTTTTTACATCATTACAGTGCAAGCTACAGTGTGTCCAATACATTCATACACACATACACATATGTATAAATGTATACACACGTCAGGAAAAGAAAGGCTTAAGAGAGAAATATTTTAGTATTAGCTTTATTGCTATATGTTATATGTTGATAAATTATCTTTTTTTTTTTTTGGCAGACGTTTTAACAGTTTTTATTTGCGAACATATGATTGTAGTGATGGGAATTCGAGATATAATAGTATTTCCTATGGGCAAATGCATTTGGCAATATGAAATTTCGCCTTAAGAACTCATCTCGGGAACGGATAAAATTTGTATGGCGAGGTTCCACTGTAACGCTATACTGTATATGGGAATCCACAAATCACTACTTTATTACGAGATTGCTTTATAATTAAAAGTTTAACTAAATTACACTAGAGAGAAGTGTGTGCAGAATTGAGTGTGAAAGCTTTCCTGGAAAATGATGGTAATTTACAAACATAAATAATAATATCTCCTATCAAACCTATCAAGTTTGCATATGAGAAGTCTGATGATTAGGCCTCGTTATATCCTGCTCCATGTTGTGCTGTAGGGTGTAAGGATGTACTTGATCAATCACGTCTCCTTCCCCTCCACTGGTCTTAGATAGCTCCTGATAACAAGATTACTCTGCAGCATAAAACAGCAGCGACCAAAAACAACGATATTTCTGCTTTAATACAGTATATCGCATTGCCTTTGAACTGTAATCTTTCTTCTCGAATTTCCGGAAATCTCCTTCCTGTCTGCTTTGGCCAGTTTTTATTGTTCGGATTTATTGGGCATTCAGGATGTCATGTGTAACCTACAGTTCATTTTGATGACACCTTCGAACAGGAAGTCAGATAATACCGGACATGAAACATCATGAACCTTGCTAAGTACTTAAAGAGACAGTTCGAAAAATGCATCGGTGTCATGTTTGGAAGCCTATTTTCATGAATCTTCTGCATATTTTTACGCACAGAGCTGATCAGATTCAGTGCTCATGTGCACATACTGTACTCACAGTGACATAAACTGCTGTCATGCTTATGTACAGATCTGGCTGTATTTTTTTTTAATCATAAATCAATCAAAGCGGACTGCTAAATAGGGAACTACAGCACCTCCCTGTAATACAAGTAACCTGATAACATATCTCAACCCTCTGGAATCTGTGGACGCGTCCTCGAATCCAAACGACATCATGTCATATTCAGTGCCAACCAGGCCAAAGAAGCTTTCATGTGATGTTTATATCTGTGAAAAAAGAAAAATCATACGCCAGTTTAAAAATAATGCTAAATTATTTCCTCGTGTGTCTGTTACTTTAGGAAGTAAGAATGTTCCTTTTGTATTTTTCACCATAGAAAAAAAAAAGAATTAAACTTTTTCTGCTGAATTTGCTGGAGATGAACGATCACTGCACAAGCAAGAAGGAGGACATTGTGAAAACGTTCATATAATATGACATATAAAACAACGAACATAGCTAGCTAATAGACTTTAAAGAGAGAGGACCTACTACACACTCCAGTGTGTGTGTGTGTCTGTGTTTGTGTGTGTACTAACAAAACAAAAAGTAAAAAAAGTTTAATGCTTAAACAGGCCAGTTAGATGACCCCCC
>JAOTRS010000039.1:26579007-26589460 GCA_028565755.1 Dinotopterus cunningtoni | reverse complement strand
TCGCAACCCTCCCATTTCCTAACCAAGCTCGGGACCGGTGCTGCATGCAGCGGCTGGGTTGAATGAGATGTAGGGTTGAGGGTCTTCCCCAAGGACCCAACAGTGGGAACCCCGTGGTGGGAGAGGTTGAACTCCCAAGTGCCTGATCCATAACCACCCCTTAAAACCAGAATACCATTACATTCTGAAATTAATTAAAAGTTACTTCAGTAGTGACTGTGTGTGATTGAATCCAGGTATCTTTACTCAGTAGTCAGGTCATTTAGAATGAGGATGTTGGGAGATGAGCTGATTCTCAGCATCTTGTTGCATCTTGGGAATTGGAAAAATGAGAATTAGCCCAACATGGTCAAAGGGGTCAGAATCATGTTTCATGAATTCTGCTTGCGTTTTCTGTGCAAGTGCTAGCATCGTATATATACAGTAGTACAGAGGAGTTCTACGGCGTGCAGTGCCAAAAAAAGTGAGAATATGATGTACAGTATTGCGCGGTATAGGAAATAACCTATCAGGGTTTTGATAGAGTACGTACAATCTGCAGCACTGTAGTTATCTCACCATGTCACAAGATGGTAGTAAATTAAAAAAGAAATGGCTAATTTAGGACCATTGTAAGAATTTATGGCTGTTTGACTCGAACCTTCGGCAGCTGATGAAACCCAGAGTGTGGAGACAGCGCTTTGGGCTTTCGTAATAAGGGAATATATGATTTATGGCAGACACCTTCCGGCGCTGATTTAACCTACATCTACATGCAATCTGTTTTTCCCACCGTGCCGTTTAAATTCGTTTACATCCCCCAGTGTTTTACACTTCCAACACGAGTTTACTGAAAATGTGTGTGTGTGAGAGAGAGAGAGACAGCAGGGGATTCAAGAGGAAAAAGAAAAAGAGATGGGTATGAGACATTGAAGAGTATGAGAAAGACTATGGATGGAATAGAGGAGGTAGGGTGGAGAGGAAATGGGAATTAATGGAAGAAGTGATGGAAAGTAGAGAAAGGGGTATTATATAGGGAGAAAATTAGGAGCAAGAGATGAAAATCGAGGATGAAAATGAGGCATGGGGGCGGGGGGAGGAAGAAAGGGGATCTAGAGAGAAATCTAGAAAGAATAATGGATGAAAGATGAATGCAGAGAAAGAGAGAAGAAAAGACGGAAGGATAGAATGGATAGATGGAGATAGAAAGAGGGATAGAGAGAGGGGGAATGAAATGAGAGGAAAAGATGTAGAAAGGGGGAAGAAAGAGAGAGGGAGGGAGAAAAAGGGATAGAAAAACTGAAGGAATGGAAAGAGGAAAAGAGAGGAGGAAATGGACAGAGGGGAAAAGAGAGGAATGAAGAGAGAAGGGTGAGTGGAAGGAGAGATAAAGAGAGATGGGGGAGAGAGAAAAAGGAAAGGATGAAACGTGAGAAGGAACAAAAGGGAGAGAGAACAGGAATAAAAAAGCAATAGAAGTAGAGGGATGCATAGAGAGAAAAAAGGTAGAGTGATAGGGAGAAATAGAGTTCGAGGAGGAAACTGGATTTGCGGGAAACAAATAGAGACAAACAGAGGGAGAGAAAAAGGAGCTAAAAAGAGATAGAGAGGTACGTTAAGGAGAGCAGTAGAGAAAGGGACGGAGGGAGAAAAAAGAGGAAGAAAGAATGATTAAGGAGAAAGCGGTAAAGAGAGAAAAAGCAAGGCGGGTGGAGGGATTTGTAAAAAACAAAGGGTAACATAAATAGAGAGAACGAGCAAGAAAGAGAGTCACTGTATCATAAAGAAAGAGAAATTCTTATCAGGTTTCATATCTAGTGTTGAATATAAACAAAGGCGTTGGATTTAAAGTTGGAAAAAGCAGACTGACATCCTATGACCTCTCTTTGACTTTTATTTAACCTCTCTTCGACCTCTCTGACTTCTTTCTGACCTTCCTCTGACCTCTCTCTCCCGATCCTCACATCTATTTGCAGACGCAATCAGATGGTTTACGCAGGAAACTAGCAGTCCAGCCGACTATCTCTGCCTTACGTGAACAAATCGCACCATATTCATTTCTCCTTAGCAGCCGTCTGGGACTCGCAGTTCATTAAAGCTGCGCTAACGAGATTAGATGGAGTGCAAATGCTCTGGAGTAGGAACAGTATGGAAACCAACGTGTGTCTGGACGGCTAGCGGAGGCAGAGTGAGCACAAAAGTGATGAGACATTAGAGCTTTTTATTATTTTTTTTTAAATATATAATATCATACTGTAGGTGAAATAATCAGCAAACGTAATGTTAGGAAAAATCTGAAAACTAAGACTGGAGCTCACAGCTGAGGTCAAGGTTTCTGTTCCTCCTCCTCCTGTTGCCGCTGTGTAATGACCAGTAGCACCGTGACACGCGCTTCTCGCTTTTTCCTTCATTAGCACCCAGACTCAATCCGCTTTTCTAGTCATTAGTGAGCGACATGCTTTTACAAATGATGAGCGATCCGTTCGCGGGAACGAAGAAACTTAAACCACAGTAAGGATTTAATACTGAAAAGTTGGAGATTTTGGAATTTCAACCTCAAACATAACTTAGCTAATTAAGCACAAGTTATAAAAAAAAGTGGGCGGAGTTTTTATAACACAGAGGGGTGTTTAAATTGCGGATCTTGAGCTTAAGCGCATGATTCTTGTGCATATTGATATTGTAAAATTATGTCCAAATACACTGCTTCGTCACACACACCCACACACAATACACCCCACGTCCTTGGTTACGATTCAGCTTAGTATCTCATGGCTTCATTAAGTCGTGTGCACAATTAATAGTCGAGCTGTGATATAAAACCAGAAAATCCAAAAGAGCACAACGCCCTGAATCAAGTGCTATTTTGTAAAATAATGTTGAATGAGGTTGGAAGACAGCGTTCTAAATAAAATAAAAAATAATTTTACAGAAAATATTGTGGTTATTCATGCTGCTCTTAATTTATTTCATGTTTCTCAGCTGTCCTCTTACAGTCTGTATTTTCTATCTCAGCTTTTATGGCTGGTGCTTTGGTTTAAAAGTTGTGGGCTGGACAGTATTGTAAAACGAGATCAAAATCTGGCAACGTCAGAGGCAAGGACTACATGTAGGTCATTTGTACAAGGGGTGTTGTAAATAATGCAGAATAAAAAAAGTACCCAGTTCTGAAAGTAAAAACTCCCTTTATTTCTCTATATAATCCCCTGATACAGTAATGCACTTATCCCAGTGTTTCACTAGTGCCTGGACACCATCAAGGTAGAAAGTTTTACTAATACGCTGGAGCCACGATCAGATTGCTTTACGTGTAAAACACTGTCTTTCCAGGATCTCCTTTAATGGCCCACACCTGTTGAAATGGCTTAGAGTGAGGTCAGGACTTTGTTGGTGTCACTAAAACCAGACTGAGTTCCTGTAATGGGCAACTGGTGTTGGTGAATGATTGTGTGTAAAGTTTCTACAGACAGATGCGTCACCTCCACAAGCTGGCGACAAGTTATCCATCGATTTTCAAGGATCAGGTGTGCCACTTGCCAAATTCTCACGAGAACGACTGCAGTGGACTCACTCACATGAATATCCATCCATCCATTTAGGAACCTCTGTAGTCCAACTAGGGACCATGGAGGCCAATGGTGACCACTGTATTTATTCCCATTTTTATGACTGTAGTAGGACCTCCGGTCAACATTCACACACTACAGGCAATTTGGGAACGCCAATTAGCCCTAATCTTCATGTGCCATTGCCTGTGGGAGGAAACCGGAGTACCCGGAGGAAACCCATCAAGCACAGGGAGAACATGTAAGCGCCACACACACAGACCCAGAGGCAGGAATCGAACCCGGACCCTGCCAGGCTGTGTTTGGCTGTTCATTTATAATATCATTTATCATTTATATATAATTATAATTTAAAACATAGAACGGTTAAATGTCTTCGGTTTTAAATAACATTTTGCCCCTTGGTCAGTAGATAGCGTTTTTGACGAGATAGCGGCATTAACGATTGAGTGTCAGGTCGTTACTCTTTTATCTCATTAAGCGTTTTAGGATGTGGCGTGAAGACGAGACACGCGTCAAGCACTCGTAATAAAGAGCATAGAGAAACAGATTGTGCGTGACCACCGGTCCTTCCGTACATGCCTCGACAGATACCGAGATACTCTCAGGTTCACAATAAAGACGCCACTGGGCAGGGCTCCAGATGCACCAAGCCCACACAGACAGCTCCCGCATGCCGCTTGCCTGTAGGGACTGATTGTTACTTACGCATGTATAACACGTTGGAAAGGGACTCGGGTGGAATCAAATTCCCAGCTGAAATTCCACGAGAATTCCTTTCAGCTAATGGGATTGAATGAGGAATGGCCTACATACAGTACGCTTTCATATCCGGGATGCTTATTGCAAATGACATTGATCTGACGTGACATTTAAGCCCTCGGATCCACAAAGGCTTTATATAGTGTCAGGAGGCTGATAGCGTACTGTAGCATAGCGCAAGCACATTAGCGTCTAGTTGTCACTGAGCCTGTTGATGTGTCAATCCTGACGTGTCATTTCTTTTTTATCCGAATCAGCACTTAGGTACGTTTTCTCAGCTCTACGTGATGCCGGTTATTTTTCGCCTTGATGAAACAGGTTCCTCAGCAACTTTGTTGAGGAGAGAAAAAGTTTTCGACTCACTTTCTCACTTGTACACTCTCTCTCTCTCTCTCTCTCTCTCTCTCTCTCTCACTGTGTCTCGTCTCGTGTGAAGATACGTTTGATAGTGCCAATGTTTATTCACTTGACCTAGAAACTGTGCATAGCTGGAGCTTCGCAGAGACTGCACAATCTCTCGTCTGGCGCTCAAAGAAGTCATATTTAATTTCCTCTCAGTCTAAATTTGGACAGCCGTAAATGGGTTACGTTAGCAGCTAATGTTGTGGAAGAGTGCAGGTGCCTGTCACATGAAAGGGGTTGAGTTTTTGACATGGTTCTGTGACATAGGGTGTGGAGCTAAAATGAATAGGCATAATAATCATAATAATAATAATAATAATAATAATAATAATAATAGTGATAAACAATTTGAGACAAAAATAGAATAATCGTCAATAAAACTGTAAAATGCATAACAAAAACACATTATAAAAATTCTTAATAATACTGAATTAATACCAGTACTTTGTTTTATAGTGTTTTAATATATGCATTGATTTTATATTAATATTAATATTTTAAATTATTATACAATGTGAATTTGTGTGTGTGTGTGTGTGTGTGTGTGTGTGTGTATGAATATATACAAGGAGCATTTAAGTCAAACTGGGACTTTTGATTGTGCAGAACAGTACAACAGACAGAACACAGTGCAAGTTATATAAGTATATGAGTATAAGTAAAAACTCCATTTACTTCTCTATAAAACCCCCTGTTACACTTGTGCTTGGATACTATCAAGGTAAAATGTTTTCTCCATGATTGGACTGCCTGTCTGATTCACGTCTAAAACGCCGGCCCCGCATGAACTCCTTTAATGCCGCAAACATGGGGAAATGGCTTGGAGCATGGTCAGGACTGTACGGTGGATGTGGCAATAACTCCTAGTCCGGTTCCTGTAATGTGCAAGTGGTGTTAGTAAGTGATTGTGTGTACGGTTCACACAGACAGTTGGGTCTCTTCCGCATGTTGTAATGTCGATTTTCAGTGATCAGGTATTCCACTCGCTGAATGTTCACGGGAACAGCTGCAGTAGGCACCGAGCCACCTCGTGGCTCGGATCGTCATTCACGAACTTACGCCCTTCTTTAAAACGATTGCACCGATCAAATGTTTTACTGTGTCTAAGAGTCTCATCACCGTACCCTGCTTGAAGTCTTCTGTAAATGTCAATCATCAGAATTTCATCACATGGTTTAACCTAAAAACCCCTCATGTGTATATTTGTAGGTGTTTAATATAATTGAATTTATTTTCCACAAAATTAAATCTTCCTATTTTTTATTAAAATTTCACCAACATTGTTTATCAATTTTTATGTATTCAGTGTTTTTCTTTTTTTAAATGTGCATTGTGGTGTTTTACTGGATATAAACTGTGCTACATGAGGTTTAGAACCCCACGATGGGGCTTATTTCAAAGTGGACATGTATAGTTAATTGGAAGCCATTTGGTACGTATATGAACTAATTGATATGTATATTCTATATTTACAAAAGCTCATGATGAGGATGTTTATGCGGCTCCTGGGTCGTCTAAGAAATGTAATCCATTTAATCCATTTTAAGGAATTTGAGAGCCCTACTAAGAAACGAACACAAATAGAGGATTAAGGCTGTGTGTATGCCTGTGTGTCTGTGTGTGTGTGTGTGTGTGTGTGTGTGTGTGTGTGTGTGTGCATGTGGTGTGTGGTAAAATATAATATGAAATACATGCACTCTCTAATTAGGTCTGAACAAATCAGGAGAAACTAAAGCCATTGTTTGGTTATAAGGGTGCCATTACATTCACCATGTAAAACAATGACTAGACTGAAACAAAGCACATGGCCGTGTTTACCTGGTTTTTGATCTATATCCCAGAACTTCTCCTGATATAGTTTGTCCCCTGAATTTACATTCTAACATAACACAAGTCAACATTTGGTTAAGTCAGTACTTGGTTTATAGCAGGGCTGAGAAATGTAAAAATAAAATATTGAAACA
Source organism: Dinotopterus cunningtoni (assembly GCA_028565755.1). Lineage (NCBI taxonomy): Eukaryota > Metazoa > Chordata > Actinopteri > Siluriformes > Clariidae > Dinotopterus > Dinotopterus cunningtoni. The sequence continues at coordinate 26,582,787 of JAOTRS010000039.1, read as the reverse complement.
ATAAAATATTTCTCAGGTATTTCCCAGATATCTACTGTAGTGGATGATGGGACGCAGTTGATTTGATGTTGAAAGTGCACGTCACTTATGTTTAAGATCTAAAACTACATCAGTATAATCAGTAAAATATTAACATTTTCAACATCAAATCAACTGCGTCCAATCATCCACTACAGTAGATAGCGAATTTTGTCGGTATACAAAAAAATTAAACAATCATAGGAAAATAATCAACTTTAAAAGTTCCATTTTAAATGCGACCCTACTGCCAGTTTGTAAGAGCAAACCGTTCCTGTATATTGTACAAATTTATTTGAGCATCGTGATATTTTTGTCACATCACCCATCTGTAGTCTACACTTAATCTAACTGTACCATTATTCTTATGAACTATTATTCTTATTTCCATATTATACAGAGGACAATTTCGGGACATAGAAAGAGAGACCTGACAACACTGTATATTTCCTAAAATTAATTCTTCATGTAAGTGAGAAACTTACATCTTGCAGTATCACAGATCACAGATGGCACCCATCTGGTCACTAACAGGCTACGTACAATGCCAGAGAAAGCACCATTATGCTATTAACCTATTACACAAGTGTTTTGACCTTTATAATTATTGCTGCCACAACACCATGAGCCTGATTATCTAATCACGCCTTAGAAATTAAATAACCAAAAAGCTCATTGTACTAAATAACAAATACAGGCTGTTTCTCAAGTCGCACCCATTTCGTCAGGCGAATTAAATGCTCTGTAAAAAGATGCTGGAGAAAACAAACCCAAGACCAAAGTATGATGGTTAAAAGATGCTGGAAAACTACAGGGAGAAAAGTTGTAAACGTTGAAATGCGACCTGTTAGGACAAACACAATTTAATAGTACAATGCTTAAAAACAACTATCTATATCAATCTCTAAATGCGTAAACAGTATCATAGTATGAATGTGTGAGCAAACCGTGCAACAGGTCTCTCAAGGCTCTCATATCGTGCATCCTTTTCATTCTGTTTTTAGAGAACCCACTAATGCAATTACACATCGTAGATCTGGCGAGGTTTGCACCTGTTGCGATACTTTGCATGGGTGAAGAAATGTAGAAAGAATGCAAGAAAGACAAATTGAAAATAAAGAATAAAGCATGCTGTTATTTGGAAAAGAGGCACTGCCAGTGTGATGGCATGCAGCCTGACATGAAGCGAATTACTGTTTTATTCCTCTTATACAATAGCATTTATACGCGATAGGACTTTTTTTAGGAATGAACCTCATTATACCTACTTTTATCATTATTGTATCTAATTATAGCATAACATATATACAAATAAAAACAAATAAAAATTTATGTTTACATTTTTCCATTGTTTTTCTTCTTGTTTTTAATTACAGCAGTTTTAAATAATTGTATCTATAAAAGCCAAATGGTAGTCTTTTCTTTCTTGAAGATGTTCCCATGCCAAGAAACTAAGATTAGAGCTTTACAACTGACTGGTACAAAACACTGACACTGGAGACTCCTTCCAAAAAATGAATGTTTAATTCAGATACACTGATCTGCCATATCCTCGACAACACCACCAAGTAAACTGCACAATATTGACCACCAACTATACACCAGCAAACTGGTGATGGAATCCTAGCCACCCAAGGCTTACCCATGACCACTGGGACCACTGGCCAACCTGTCCGGTCTGATCCCATAGAAAAGCCATTGTAGCACAAATGACCAAAAAAAGACAATGCAAAGAAAACACCCAGTGCACCAAAGCCAGCCATGCATGAGAGCCCAGCAGGCAAAGGAGTCAAGGCTGCTGATCCGGCCTCTAAACTCCTTAGATCCCAATTTAATCGAGTACTCATGGGATGTGCCGCACAAAGAAGCCCGTTCAATGGAGGCTCCACCTTGCAACCCACAGCACCCTCAGGATCTGCTGTCAACGTCCCGGTGCCAGACACCACAGCCCTATTGAAACATTTCTCCAAATTAAAAGTAATAAATTATAAATGCTAATTGTTGCCAAATTGTTGTGTTGTATGATGAATTAAGCCCCTTAGCCATGTGATTCTGTAGGAAAATAATCAGCTTCAGGGGTGGTAAGAGTAGCTGCTACACTTTATCGCAACACAGTACTGTTGATTATTTTCTTATAATGGCACACCCTGAAGTGTTTTGTTTCTTACATAACAAATCTGTTAATATGAGACGAGCTTCCTTATCATCATTAGTAGTGTCATTTTACAGTGTATTCCATCACATGTTCTTGTAAACATGCAGCCAGAAAATGAGTATCACTGATGTAGATGTGAGGAGAAGGAGGAACGACAGGAGGGAGCTAATAAAAACATCTAAATTCAAGAAGGGAAAAAGAGCTCAGCAAAAGAACGAGTGTTTACCAGCAGTGCCACGTCAGCTGGCCGCAGGGGCAAGAGGGCAAAGCTGAGAGAGCAGAGGTGGAAACAATAGACGGGATGCGAACATGGAATTGGGCCAGTTAAAAAAGGAAAAAATAAAAAGAGACGCTTCAGAAGTTTCGCTGTTTAAAATAAAAATCAATAAATAAATTTAAACAAAGACACTTTATTGATGCTTTTGTAAAAAACAAATCAATATTAAGCAAGTGGAAAAGTAGGTCTTGAAATATCTAAAAATTATGAAGTAAAGTTAAATGTAAGTTACTGTAGATATTTTATCTTAGACTTTTTAATAAAGAAAAAATCTTTCATGTGCTAAAGAGCAGGAATGCCCAGTAGACCCCCCTCGGCATTTCATTTGCAGATGAAATCAGGCTAAGACAAGGTGAGACTTCACATTTAACAGGTGACTGTCCCGAGTGAGTGTCAGCGACAGAAAAACACACGAGTGGTGCAAGCTGACGATTTACACATCGCGTCCCAACACGCGTCCCCCGTGTTATTTTAACTTGCTCCAAAGTGCTAGATTGCGATTTTGGACTAGAGGAGACGCTTTGGGCTCCAGCTGAGTGGCACGCAAGTCTTCATGCGGAGTATTCGAGTGGAAAGATGAGAGTGAGGAATATTTTTATCTCCCCACCGTCTAGCCAGGCGCTTATTTATTTAGAACAATAGGGATGTGGGAGCGTCTGCCTTTTTCCCTCGTGAAATCAATCCAGGTCTTGCAATACGAATTCAAACATGCTATAGATATATTTATACAGACGCACATACACACACACACACACACACACACACACACACACGTGTGTGTGTGAGAGAGAAAGTTTGTGCACATTATATCTAAGAAACTCACACACAATTTAGACAATTTAACTTTTTATTGTCATTTATTTCATTCATAAGAAAGGATAACATTTTAAAATGCATATTTTAATTATCAATTAATTTTTGGTCTGTTCCAGTGCTACGCTTCTAATGTAGCTTACAGTTACAGAGAAATTTTAGCATCATGTGAAGTTTAGCATCCTGTGAAATGCATGCCTAAATCAACACGTACGCGTTTTACAAATAAAGCTTAAATAAATCAGTAAATCAAAATATGTATTTAAAAGTGTGTATAGACTCAATTTGATAAAATCAGAAATATGGTATATATTTCTCTATATAATTCATGCATCTACTACCAGTCAAAGAAATTGTACGTGTTGGTAGAGTAACTCTAACCGGATTTTCCAACACACACACACACACACACACACACCATACCACCCTAAAACACACCATACCACTCTATAACACACCATACCACTCTAAAACACACCATACCACTCTATAACACACCATACCACTCTATAACACA
>JAOTRS010000039.1:26548151-26558775 GCA_028565755.1 Dinotopterus cunningtoni | reverse complement strand
GGTTAAGGGCCTGGCTCAAGGGCCCAACAGTGGAAACTTGGTGGTCGTGGGGTTTTAACCCTGGGGCCTTCCAAACCATAGTCCAATGCCTTTTACCACTGGGCTACCCCTGACCTCCTACTTCCTCACCCGCCACTCTAATATCTCGCTCCCCCCCCCCCCCTTGAATTTCCCCCCTAATTTGGTAGTGTCCAATTCCCACCCGTCTCTTAGGACACTACCCTTCAATGAGAGCGACCAACCAGGGAGGGCGCTCAGGAGCAGCGCTATCCACCCCTCCCGCTTGTGACCTCCAGGAGCTCATATGTCTTTGATGGAGTTTCTAAGACAAACCAGGAAACAGACTTTCAAGAAACAGAAAGACTTCCCCAAGTTGAAAAACTTCACTTTAAAGTTATAGCTCTATTCCGAACAGAGAGGTTGAACTCGTTTAAAGCATTAGAGTTGATTTAGACCGAGCGCTTTCATATAAACCTGTGATTTGCCTTGCAGCTGCTCTTATAGAAAATCAATCCCATTTCTTCTGACCAATCAGAATTAGGAACCCGTGGTATATAAAAAAAGCAGAAATCTATAAATAAACTTTTGATGAATATCAGCAGAGGAATACAATGCGCTGGTTATTTATTTCCTCGACACGAGGGTTGATCAGCTTGTGGGTGACTTTGAGCTCGGGAGACGATGCCTAGCGACTCACGCTATGTCAGGTTTCTCTGCCCGACTTAATCGGATTTCTGCCGAGTCAGCCCGACTATTTGGAGTGCACGCCTCGGGTTTTTTCCCCCCCCTTTGACTGTTTCAATTGCATTTAGAGGACACAGGATGAAAACCTTCCCCTTTCTCCCTCTCTCTCTCTCTCTCTCTCTCTCTCTCTTTCCTCTCCAGCTCTAGCTCTCTCGCTGTCTGTAGCCACTTTGTTATTCTGCGTCGCTCTCTGAGCGCCGGTCCCAGGCGGTTGCCGGGTTCTCGCTTGTTGCGGGCGTAACTTGATTGTTTCGTAGGCGATCGGTAGCGGTGGGAGCTGTTGTTTGGTTTGGAGCTCGTCTCAGGGGACCACCTCTGAAAGCCTCATGATCTGGAGCAAAATGACGAAGCATACGTTGTGAGTCACTGACATATGCTGCACTCTTTTGGGTGCCTAGGAACAGCAGGGAGAAACACATTACATCCACATACACACTTCACAGCGCACAGACCAGGGCATACTTTCTCCATGGGGGATTCGAGCAGCATGCAATAAATAATAAATAAGCTGCTTACTTTGATTAGTCTCGAGGTTAACCACAACGCATCTGTTAAGTCGTTGTGGGTAAACTTACAATATTATTTTTCCAGATCGATCAGTTAGTCTGTGCTTGCTAATTTCCTTAAAAAAAAAAAAAAAGAGAGTTTTTTTTTTTGTCGAGAGTTGCGACAGTTTTTTTTTTTGTCGAGAGTTGCGACAATTCATGTTTTCAGTTAAGGTCAAACCAAGAGTGTAAACCATCCAGCAGTAAGGAATTAAATGCTTTCAAAACAGCACAAATATTGGGTTGTCGTATTTTGGAAAAAGAATCAAGCAAGATTACTGATCATGGGATGAAGCAGTTACCACTACGTCTCAACATGTTTTATTCCGCTTATATCACAGCAGTACACCACTTCTAATGCTATTGTTCATTAAAGACTAACTTATCAATTTATAATTACATTAATCAAGAGGCTTCTCATTTTTACTCATATGTTACAGCAGTTGTAAACAATAATTTCATCACTTTTTTAAATATTTTTTAAGTACAAAGTGACAGAAACTTGTTGTTATAAGTCTTTGACACTGGAGACTCCTTCCCTAGATGTCAGAAACCTATATCATGGCAACATTTTAGGATTTTGGCATTGTTTCATAACAGTGCATTTAAAAATAACATGTTTACATTATACCTTTATAATTACCTTTTATGAAAAATTCACTTGTTAGTCATTTTAAGACTTTTAGATGGATCCACAGTGTGCATTTACAAAAACAATAATAATCATAAAATAAGAGACATAAGAAAAACACATACTTTGACCGTACCATGTAGAATTCAATGTTATCTTTCAAACCACATGTCCAAGCAGAGTGTCTATTATACTTAAAGGTCACCTGTTATGCAAAAATATTTAGTCATTTGTAGGTGTTGGGATGGGTCTCCAGTAAGCAAATAACATTTCCATTGTCATTTCCCCCCATTTCTGTATAAAACTGGGTTTAAAGAAGCCAATTAGACTTTTTCCCCTAATGTGACCTCATACAGTATATAAAGTGCCCTTCCTCCCCTCTGCTTATTGCTCATTTCTGCTGTTCAGTGGAGGGGTGTGGCTCAGCAGTGGCTCATTTTGCTAGACACTGAAATGGCACATTTGGAGGAGTAAAATAAAGATATACAGTATTTATCTAAGATATTTATTATTCGACCACACATTAGAGGTATAAAAACGTTAACGTACTACAAATAGCGAATGAATGCAATTTGCATCAACGGCTTGTTAACGCTTTTTTTTTTTTTTTAGAAAATGAATCAAAACTCAGTACTATGGTCTAAAGAACGTTTGGTTCTTCATGACTAAATAAAGTGTTTTGTCTGTCTGTTCCCTCAACAGCGCTCCTCTAAGGCACTCGTCCTCGACGGCCAAAGTGTGCCTGGTGTGCGGAGACGAAGCGTCCGGGTGTCACTACGGCGTCGTCACCTGCGGGAGCTGCAAAGTCTTCTTCAAAAGAGCGGTGGAAGGTACGGCACTTACAGTACATCACCTCTAGCTCACACTGACGTCGGATCGTTTTCCTCTTAGCCGCTTTCGTTTAGTAAGTGATTATGTATGATTTGTGGCAGGGTTTAGTCAGTCAATAACTGGGATTATTTTGGCACATGGCGAGGATTTGTAGTCATGCTGCCAGGTTTTGTGTTTACATATGAAACCAAGATGGCATGAAGAAGTAGCATTGATTCTATAAACGGCTCCGTGTCCATAAGCAGCGCCTAATTCTCGAGTCTGCGGACTCAAACTCTGCATTTTCCTGTTATTATACAGTCGCTTGTTTAGACCATGAAGTCTGTCTCATTAGGTAGACTGACTCGAATCTAAAGGCTCGATTTTACACCAAGGAGATTTTAACAGCTAAATAAATCCAGAGCAGTGATATTTTTTCCCTCGTATTTTACACTGAAAGACTGTTTGCTGTTGCAGTTTTGGGATTTCTTGAAGTTTTCATTATAAGAATAAATAAAAAGCATTGAGAGAAGAGTTGGGTGGAACCTCTGCTGCATGCAAGTATAGTTAGCTTATTTTGTTAATCAGCCAATGAGGGTGTTAGTACGGTGGATTAGTGGTTAGCACTGGCGTCGCCTTACACATCCAGGGTCCGGAGTCAATTCCCACCTTGGGTATGTTTGCATGTTGGGTGCTTGGTGGGTTTCCTCCAGGTGCTCCAGTTTCCTCCCACAGTCCAAAGACATGCAGATTAGGCTAATTGGCGTTCCCAAATTGCCTGTAGTGTGTGATTGAGCGTGTGTGTGTGCCATGCGATGGATTGGCACGCCATCCAGGGTATACACTGCCTCATGCCATAAGTTTCCTGGTATAAGCCGCTGAACGCATCTTTTTGTTGCTGCTCATGCATGGAGCTAAGCGCTATCCACCCCTTCCACTTGCGTTAGCTTACTGATACCTATGATTGGCTAATGTTACTGTGACTGATGTGAAAGTGCGTGGGTATGCTGTCCCCTTAGTGACCCCACCCCCAATGAGGGGCGTGGCCAATCTGCTCTGTATCGTATCTATCGTACGTACGTACGCATTGTATAAAGCTATATTTTTAGAACCGGGGCAGGCGTATATGCTGAGAGACCATAACCACAAAGTAAACCAGAGAAAAAATTGCTGGACTGTTTCAGCCTCTGGAGGAGAAAAAAAAAAATCCAAACAAAAAGCTGACTCAACACTCAGACCAGTTGAAGCTGCACAGAGCAGAAGCTCACAGCCTGAGAGCAAAACATGTATTTGAAATCATAAAATTTCAAATAAGACCCGTGTATATGTGATCGTCGCGAGAATGTAGCATTTTTTTTTTTGTCTCCGAATTGAAATTCACTACAGCTTCTCACAGCTTTACTTTTTCACCCATTGTTCCTAACAAACATGTCCCACAGCTTGACACATTTGTTTATTCTGTTCAATTTCCATCTTGTTTTATGTGTGGCAAATTTACAGTAACTACATTAGCTCTTAAAATGCTGGGGATGTGTTACAGCAGCCTGCTGTGGCAGGATCTCTCAGCTTGACGCGAATGTTTCACTTCGCTCTTTTCGTTGGCGTTGCCTGGGGCACCGGATCATGACCGCGGTTCTGGTGCACGTTTCGGTGTTTTCCTCGCACTAACACACCCATGTCGACACAGGACCGATCTGTTAACGAGCTAATTAGCTTTCCGCCAAGCTAATTTAATAGGAAACATGGTGATATACAAACATGACAGAAATACGAGGGGCGTTCAAGTCAAACAGGGACTTTTGATGGTGCAGAATAACAGAAGACAGATATGAGTGTTATGAGAAATCCCTGTTATTTCTCTCTATAATCCCCTGCTACACTAATGCACTTATCCCAGTGTTTCACTAGTGCTTGGACACCATCAAGGTGTAGAAAGTTTTCTTAGTGAGCCAGAGACATGATCAACTACCTGTCTCATGACTCACACCTAAGACCCCCGGCCTTACAGGAACTCCTTTGATGGCACAAACATGTGGAAATGTCTTGAAGCGAGTTCAGGACTGTACAGGGGATGTGACAGTAACTCCCAGTGGTGGTGGTGAATAATTGTGTGTACAGTTCCCACAGAGATATGCGTCTCTTTCGCAATTTTTCGACACGTTATCAATTCCTTTTTTTAACTTACCAGGCGTTCCACTCGCTGAATGTTCATGGGAACGACTGCACTGGGGTTCCGAGCCACCCCGGCCCGGGATCATCATTCACGGACGTGCGTCCTTCTTTAAAATGTTTGCACCGTTCAGATGTTTTACCGCGGCTAAGAGTCTTGTCACAGTACTGTGCTTGAAGTCTTCTGTTAATGTCATTCGCTTTTACGCCTTCAAAACAACTGTGATTTTATTTTTGGGGGCTTTTTTTTAAGGACCCAATTTAATCCCAGATGTGCGGTGTTAATGCAGAGCCCTGAGCTGACTTCATGCTAAGGCCATTTCTCTTGCCTCCTGCTTCTATTTTAAGCATTGAGGTTAGCACCGCTTTAGGCTCTCTATCGTGACTCTACACAATCATATAGGCCACGTTACATTACAGCACAGTTAATGGCAATAAATGTACTTTTCCTACAGTAGCTGTAAAGAAACGACGTATATGTCTAACTCTGTCTCAGCAGGCCGGCTAAGGCGAATTGCGGCTTTACTGTACACTAATGACTCCTAAGCAAATGCTACATATACAGTATGCTTTCCTCCAACGGTTTGTAGCCACAGCTTTAGGAATTTCTTCCAAATGCATACTCAGCACAGCCAAAAAGTACTGTATGTGCACCCCTGACATCACCATCACACCTATACAGTACGTGGTTCTGTTCCACAAAGTTGGAAGCACACATTCACGTAGTCTGTCTCTGTATACGGCGAAGCTTGGAGCATAACAGTGCCCCTGTGCACAGAAAGATCTGAACTGAACTGAACCTCACCGAACATCTTTGGGATCAACTGGAAACTGGATCCCCTTCAGCATCCCAACATCAGTGCTTGATTTGCACTAATGCTCCTGTAGCTGAATAAGCACAAACCGAAAACAGCATATGAGTGTGATGGTTAGGTGTCCACAATTTTTTTTTGCCTGTGTAGTTTATATGAATATATTGTTTTAATTTATTCAAAGAGTGTTCGAGTCAAACTGGGACTTGCAGTCAATTTTGCACAATAACAGAACACTTATAATATCATCAAGGTAGGATGTATTCTCAGTAGGCCTGAGCCTGAGCTTCACCACTTGCACATTACAGGAACTCGCCTGGGAGTTGTTGCCACATCCATCGTACAGTCCTGACCTCGCTCCAAGCAATTTCCACATGTGTGGGCTATTAAAGGAGTTCCTGGGAGGCCGGGGTTTCAGACATAAAGGATGCAGTCTGATCCTGGCTCCGGTGTACTGAAAAAACTTTCTACGTTGATGGTATCCAAGCACTGTGATAGGTGCATTAGTTTTTTGTTATTCTGCACGGAATCAGAAGTCCCGGTTTGACTCGAACACCCCTCTTGTAGCAGAGCATTATATACACTAGGTATGATAAAGTATATGTATCAAATAAAGCCTTTTTTCCGCACTGTCTGTGTGTGTGTGTGTGTGTGTGTGTGTGTGTGTGTGTGTGTGTGTGTGTGTTAAGACTGACATCGAGCGACAAATCTCTAATTCGCTTTGCATTGTTTTCTACATGAACATTCCTCATTACATTAAATGCAAACAGATAAAGTGTGCATTATTTTTTAATAAAGAAAAAAAATCGTGGCAAATTGCTGTGGACTGAAAAGAAATAAAAACCCCAGAGGATGTGCTGTTATTGGGACTCGAGGGTAGTAACCACAGTCAAGCAACATCTTATCGCCCTGTCTTTGATGATCTCCCTAAAACAACACACTTACAGTAAGTCTACTTAACAAAGATAAATATGTCTAAAACCTCATAAGCGTTCTGTTTTAGCTTCCTGTTCACCGAGGCGCAGATCTAACCCACAACTCTGCATGCACTTTACCCCTGAGAGATAAGCCTGGATTTTAGCAACACGCCCCCAAAGCCACCAGCAGCTCAATGAAACATTTCTTTAAGCCACATCATGGAAGTACCGTAACGCAGCTAATAGAGGTGCCCGCGGTGTCAGTAAACGTCAGCACGGTGTACTTTACAGATTATTTCGTTTGAATTATTTCTTTAGGAGGATGCGGAGAGGAGGCCATCACATGCTGTAGTGTAGGCAGAGAAGACGTAGTTCAGTATGTATATGTGTGAGTGTGTGTGTATGTGTATGTTTCCCTACCTTACCTGACCCTATAGCCTAGTTACTGAAAGATGGAGCGAGAGAGAGAGAGAGAGAGAGAGTCAGGGAGAGGGAAAAAGAGAGAGAGAGAAAAGCAAAAGGGAGGAGATGAAATGAGAGGGAAAGGAAGTGAGAAATGGGGAAAGGACGAAGCAGATGATAGAAAGATAGACAGAAATAGAGGGGAGAGGAGAAAAGAGAAGAGAATGGAGGAGGAAATCAAGATGCTCAGAGCAGAACGAGGGACATGGGGATGGAGGAGAAACAGCACAAGTGTTAATACAGCAGGGAAATAACACAGCACGGTACTTCGTTTGTGTCTGACGTGGCCTCGTTCCACAGCGAGAGAGAGAGAGAGATTTGTGCTTGCTGCCCCAGAGGCAAAAGCGCCTCTCCTCATTAAGCACTTCTGGCCTCGACACAGTGAAAAAGCAGACATTGAAAAAGATCTGTTCCTTTTTGTTTATGTACATTTAATGCAATTACACCCAGGGGAGGAAATAGCAGCTTGCTGGATTTCTGAATTCCTACCTGGAGAGAATAAGATGCAGTTATTCAACTGCTGAGTAAGATTATTCAAACAACTCACAGCAATGACAAAGTTTCGAGCACTTTCGAACGCAAACGCTAAAAGCGAAAAAATGGATAGCTACTTGTTATGTAAGCTGCAGTATTCATAACACAGGCCCTGTGTTATGACATTACACATAGATATAGTTACAGTATTATGCATTACTCTATTTGGGCAAATCCACGACACTGCTGTTATAGAATTATGGGAAGATTAGTGTTATCTGCATTACATTAAATTAGGTAGGTCATTATTTCAATTATGTTATTATACACACCTAGACATTATTCTGTGTTAGGAACGGCACTACGGATAGCACTATGCGATCCACAATACTGCATAATGCTTTGGTTTGTGTCTTCTACATGTGTTCAGCTCTTTGTTATGACATTATGCTCCCCTCTACTAAATATCATCATTGTGCTTAGTACTATGGGGTTAAGTTTAGCTCTGAGTCATCTATGTCATTACATTATGTCATGCAAGTTATGAGATTATATTTAGCTCTGTTATCCATGTCATTTCGTTAAGTCTAACATTATGTCATACATGTTATGGGGTTAATACTGTATGCTGCCCCTGTTCCTGAGCTATATTTAGCTCTGTTTCATATATTTCATGGGTCATCCATGTTATGGGGCTGTGGTTACCTTTGTGTCATCCACATTATTTCATAATGACTAGCATTATGTCACACAAATCAGGAGACTATATTTAGCTCTGTATCATCCATTATTTTGTTATGCTTAGCATTGTCATCCATTCTACGGGGATATGTTTCCCTTCGTGTCATCCGTGTCATTTTATTGTGCGTAGCATTATGTCATCCATGTTATGGAGCTATATTTTACCCCAGAGTTATCCACATCATTTTGTTATCCTTAGCATTACGTCATCCATGTCATGGGACTATGTTTATCTCTGTGTCATCCCTGTCATTTCATTATGCTCAGTGTTATGTCATCCATGTTATGGGACTATGTTTGCCTTCATGTCATCCATGTCATTTTATTATATCTAGAATTATGTCACACCAGTCATGGGACTATATTTACCCACGTTGTTTCATTATACTAAGCATAAAGTCATCCATGCTATTGGGCTTTGTTTACCTTTATGCCATCCATGTCATTTTGTTCTGCTTAACATTATGTCATCCACATCAAAGGACTATGTTTAGCTTAGTGTCATTCACGTCATTTCATTATGCCTAGAATTATGTCATACATGTTATGGGGCTGTATTCTACCCCAGAGTCATTCATGTCATTTTGTTATGCTTAGCATTATGTCATCCATGACATTGTATCCATGACTTTGCAATGTCACCACATTATTAATGTTACAGTCGTCATCTATGTCATCATTGCATTATACTTAGCATTATGTCCCTCATTCTATGGGGCTATGTTTACCTTAGTGTCATCCATGCCATTGCATTATGCTTGTCAATACATTTCCCATGTTACGTTATGTTATACCCCAGAGTCATCCACGTTATGCAGAGCATTGGGACTATGTTTAGTTCTGTGTCAACCATGTTGTTTTATTATGCTAAGCATTATGTCATCCATGTTAAGGGTTATGTTTGCTTTTACGTCATCAATGTCATTTCATTACGCCTAGCATTATGTCATCCACATTACGGGGCTGTGTTTAGCTCTGTGTCATCAATGACATTGCATTTTGCTTTGCATTATACCATCCACGTTATGAGGTTATGCTTACTGTAGCTCTGAATCAATAGCGTTACAGCGTTGTGCTTTGCACTATAACATTTACATTATAGGGTTAGCATTAGGTCTGTGTCATCCTTGTCATCGCATTATGCTTAGCACCATGTAATCTATGTTATGGATTGAGCTTTGCACGCTTCTTTCACATCATAGCGTTATGCTTAGCACAATGCCATCCATGTTTTAGAGTGATGTTTATCTCAGTGTCATCCACATTATGGCATTATGCTACATGCCACATTATTTACATGGTGGGTTTGTGGATAGTTGATGTTTAACCAAACTCTCCACCACTGAACACTGAATCCACGGTTGGGAATTCAACTACTGTTCCTCTGTGTGTGTGTGTGTGTGTGTGTGTGTGTGTGTGTGTGTGTGTGTGTGTGTGTGTGTGTGTTTTAGTAAAGTGTATACTGAATGGTCTTTCTGTGCTGCTATTCAGCTGTGGACCAAAATAGCATCCGTTCCTTCATAATGACAAAGCTTTATGGAATTTGGCTGCTGCTGAAGACAAGGCATTTTAAACTGAGCAAGCTTCAGCTTCAGGGCTTTAGCTCTTATTAAGATTTATTGAGCGAACGCGGAAGGCATTGTCAGAAAAAAAAGTTGTGCGTTTTAGGTTTCAGATCTCTATGTGGACAAGCAAACGGTCAACTTCGGAGTAGTCTCTGGGATGTGCGTGTTAAGTCACTCAGTGGTACGCGGTAGGAACTTTAAAAGCCACGAGGTTTGCCATGGGTGGGATAAAACAAAGCCGCCGTGCCTTTTCGCAGTTTTTCAGGCATCAAAACACTTTTGACTCATCTGCTGGCTCGGTCTCCAGCCCAACTCCCTAACCACAGATAGGCAGTTTGTTGATACACTACAGCTTGGCCCTGTAAACATCTCCATATGGATTGCCCAAGAGGGGGGGGATTTTTTTTTTTTTTTTGCTTGTTGGATGCATCTTATTGAAAATGTTATCAACAACTTGGCATGCAAAAGCGCTTAATGATTTTCAAGTGTCAGATTTAATAAGAGGCTATTCAAAAGGGGCTTTACTGAGCGTGCAGTGGCAGCAAGGAAAGCCTGTTTTACCGGAGGTGTGGTAGAGCTGACATATGGCCAGGGAAAGGTAACCAAAATACTGATGGAAATCACTCTGCTCCAGCGGAGTCATTTAAGGACAAAGGCTTCTCTATTTCAGCATGACAGGCAGATTTTTCTACCAATCACTGGATCTGATTCCAATGAAAGAAATATTATGTCCGGGATCGGATGTATTACAAAA
>JAOTRS010000039.1:26511494-26528115 GCA_028565755.1 Dinotopterus cunningtoni | reverse complement strand
GTGCTTGGTGGGTTTCCTCCGGGTACCCTGGTTTCCTCCCACAGTCCAAAGACCTGCAGATTAGGATAATTGCCGTTTCCAAATTGCCTGTAGTGTATGTATGTATTTGTGTGTGCCCTGCGATGGATTGGCACCCTGTCCAGGGTGTACCCCGCCTTGTTCTCTAAGTCTCCTGGGATAGGCTCCAGGCCCCGGCGACCCTGAAAACAGGATAAAGCGGTATAGAAGATGAGTGAGTAAGAGAGTGAGACTTTCACTTTGTTGGAATTAATAAATACTATCAGTACAAGATATACAAGAATACAAGATATACAAGATATACAAGAATATACAAGATATACAAGATATACAAGAATACACTGAAATAAGAAAAAAAAAAATACTTGTAGAGAATTCTATCCTTCTGTTCTTCTCATGATTTTGTTATATATGCACTAAATGATTTTTAATGTAATTTTCACAATTGAAATATTGTGGTATATTTAAAATATAGTGTAATATAATAAGACCGTAGGACAGCCGTGGCTCGGGCGGCGGAGGCTCGGGTTGCTGAACGGCGGAGGCTCGGGGGTTCAAACCGCGAGATCAGTGTAAAGTGGACGGGGAAATGCCTGGAAAGCTGATCACTCAAACCGTGCCCTACCGTCATTTGACGAGGACGGCCAAAAAAAAAAAATTTAAAAAGACATACTGTATGATATTCATGGTAACCGAAAGAAAGTGATTCAGCTTTACCTTGGAACTGAGTGTTTAGTATTTTGGTAGATAACAGTGTGTCATGTATTATCAAAAACCACATCAGCAGTTCTGTTTGCCATAAAAAAAAAAAAAAAGAAATCTTTCCAGAAAGCTGAGTGTGTAAGGATTAGGCATAAAAATGTCACTTCTATTGTTGTTGTTTTTTTGCCAGCGTTGTAGATCCAGCGAAAAATCTAAGGACAGTTTTGAATAACTAAATATTTTTTATTTATTTATTTTTTTTATCCAATCGAAGAAATACAGTATATACTGTATTAAACCGGAAGTTCAAAGGTGTTACCCCTTCTCAAGTATCAGTCTCATCTTTGTCTCATTTCTCTCATCATATACAGTATATATACACCAAATAGTGTCAGCCAAATAGTGTATACACACTTTAGAGGTAACTTGTGTTAATCTCATAATGTATTGATAAATCTAGTATAAAATTATTTATACAAGTTTTTATTTTCCTGAAGTGTGTATTGCATTTTTTTGGCAAATACAAGCATTAAAAAAAAAGAAAGAAAAAGAAACGTTTTGTATTCATCTGTTTAAAACCCTTAACTGCCACACATGCTAATGTTGTGAAAACATTCTGTTTACTTGAAACATTTTTTAAATTAATCATTCCCTTTTGATCTACTGTGTACTGTAGTTCAGGATGCAGAGTTGCATTTTGAAGTGGATTAATCAGTCAGCATCTTTGAAAAGAAAATGAAAAGTGTGTGTGTGTGTGTGTGTGTGTGAGAGAGAGAGAGAGAGACTTCTTCTGATCTTTAGAAAGTTCCGATGATGCAACTTCCTGTTCAGCACATGACCTGCCTGTACATTTTATAGCGGGGTTAAGTGAAGGTTATGGGACTGAAACAAAAAAAGCCAAACAATTATTTAAAACAATATCTGAGTTGATTATATTGAACAAAGTGCAATTACAGTGATACCACGGTATGTTTTTCTGAAGGTTGTTGCGCTTACATACATTTCCGTAAACGCAATATCAATTGAATCTGAAATCTTTCATATTGTTTGTGCAAACATTCAGATTTTGGACATACAGTACAGTAAGGGTGAATTTTGTGGAAGCTGTCAGAACTCAGGGCTTAAACCAGCTTGATTCTTAATGTAGCTGTTGCAGTGTAGCGCCTGGGAGATGAATGAATTGTTCTGCCAGAACAGAAAGCACGTTTTCTCCGTAAGCACCCCTTGATCACATCAATGGAGTCGGATAGTGAGGTCAATGGGGCATGTGATTCAGTGAGATAGACAAAAGATTAGAAGAAACGAGGGAGTTGAGCAGGAGAGCCGTGTTGTTTCCGATGACAAAAGTGATGAGGGAACAGAGCGGCCCCTGCAGGACGACTGCAGAACTTCATCCTGTCGAGTAATATAAAGACGAAATGTTTTCCCTAAATAATTTTTTAGGGGAAAAAAAAATATTTTTTTTATATTGCATGTTTATTTTGTTATGTCTTAAATCTCATTTAAATCTTGATGTCGTAGTCAAAACGACGTCATGATAACGGACACGCATCGGACAGATGGCAGCTCCTACATGCTCCTCAGGTAGTTCCCCCACAGCACATCCTCTCCGTCCTCTCGGTGACGTCTGTTCTCAGAGCTGTACCGCTCGGAAATGTTTCCCACACATCCTGACGCGATAGAGTAAAGGAATGACGACCGTGGCCCGGGTATCTGTGTATTCCTGGCATTGCTGGCACAGTGTCCCGAGCGAGGCTCTCGGGCAATGCGGCTAATTTACCACCCCCTGGAATGCCCTGCAGTCTGCCAGGACAGTCACGATGCCTCGTGTGGCACTTCTGTTCCAGAACAAACACGCATACAGTGTGTGTTAATGTTACCGCAGTCAAAGGGTTCAGTGCAGGGTTTGGACGCAGTGTGGGCGGAGAGGGTGCTCTTTATCACCTCGACAGAACAAATTGAGCAAACTGTATACTGTAGATTACTCTAATTGGTCAGAAGGTTTCGATTCATTTTTAATTAATCAGTTAAGTTTTAATACCCAGATGTTTATTGTTGTGAAGTGAAGAGTTTGACATAAACATATAATCATTTGATGTGGTTAAAAAACTGATTATTAGAAAGCACTGACACTGGAGACTCCACGTCTTGTCAAAGATAACTTCACCACATCAAACGATTATAGATGATGTGTTTATTTCTTAATCCTTACAACAATAAACACTTATGTATTAAACCATAATTGATTAAAGGTGTTTCCGGGAAAAAGCAAGAGATAATCGCTTTCATCACTGTAACTAGAGCTGTGATTGTTTTCCAAGAACAGTGTGCCCTAAAGCGCTTTATTGCCTTTGCAAGTCATTGTTATTTTTTATTTTTTTTGAATGGTTGTGATGTCACAGGTTTATTTCAAACAAGCACACGAGTGTTGATTTTTACCAATTATTAATAGCTAACACATGAAATATTTAATTTTTTTGGCAAATTCTTATGATGTCCTTGTCCCTAAGAGATATACAGCCATGTGAAAAAAATAAATAAATAAATAATTTTTTTTTTGTTTACTAAGTGAAAACAAAGTAATTTCTTGTTTTTTTGTTGTTGTTGTTACATTCAATTCAGTGCCCTTCATCTACTGGTACAAATTAAAACGAGATCAGAAATCAATATGTTGACATTTTCTTATAAAAAAATGAATATTTAATGGGGTGTGCTATAATTTTCACATGACTGTATATGTACAATGGAGGCACGTTCAAGTCAAACCAGGACTTGTAAACAAATTTCTGTAAAACGAGTGACATTTACAGAAGACCAGTAAATATTCAGCAAGTGAAACGCCTGATCATTGAAAAACGACAGACAACTAGTCGCCAACTTGCTGAAGAGACGCATCTGTCTGTGTAAAGTGTACACACAATCATTCACCAGCACCACTTGCACATTACAGGAACCCGGCTGGAAGTTATTGCCACATCCTCCGTACAGTCCTGATGGAACCATTTCCACATATCTGGGACATTAAAGGGGTTCCTGGGAGGCCGGGGTTTCGACTGTGAATGAAGCAGGCAGGCTCAGGTGTACAGAGAGAATGTTGATGGTGTCCAAGCAGTGAAACACTGGGATAAGTGCATTAGTTTTTCAGGGGATTATATAGAGAAATAAAAAGAGTTTTTAACTCTCAGAACTGTGTTCTGTTATTCTGCACAATCAAAAGTCCCAGTTTGACCTGAACAGCCAGTTTATTTAGGCTTATAAACACTTGCACGTTTTTACCAGTTGTTAAATTTTGGTGGTATTGTGTCATGATGTTTCACTCTACAGTAAAGATCTCAGTGTAGAGTGAAAAGTGGAGCAGAGTGGCCTTAAAAGTTATTGATTAACAGCAGAAGATGAAGTGAAGCCCTATTTCTATCAAGTGTTCTATCGAAAAGACAAATAATTCTTTTTAATAGACGTCTCCGGAAAGTTTTTGTCAGTGTGTGTGTGTGTGTGTGTGTGTGCACATGTGTGTGTGTGCATTTCCTTAACACCAGTGTACTGCTGAAATGCTCCTACAATGAATCTCTGCTCAAAACCACAAGAGGAAGTATAAAGTAGTTCCTCAAGGGTTATTCGAGTGGTTTAGGACCACTGTGACTGTTTACAACCTTTCTGCAAAATGGAAAGCTTATGTTGTAGGCGTCTTCACAGCAGATTTTAGGTTTAAAGGCCAAGAGTGTACTTTATACTACTTGTACTAGTACTTCTAGGGGTCTTTTTTTTTTTGTCATGGTGAAGGAATTAACAAGAACAAGAATGTTAGACATTATAACAGATGCTCTTCATTTCAGAAAAGTAGAACCTGAACGGAGTTCTAGTTCCAGTCAGAAGGAAAGTAAACTAACTGTAATATCTTCATTGTCATTGAGGTGGAAGCAGTAGTACCACCTTTCATTACCGTCTGTGTTATATTTCACCTGGGCAGGTGCATGAGGTCTACCTTAAATTAGCTATTAAGCTTTAAATTAATGGAATGAAATTAATAAGTAATTAAAGCTATAAAACTATTACTGAAGATACACTATTAACCTTTTGAACATCAAAGACAAAGACTAAAGATTCCAAATATGTAATCTTGATGTTTTCATGTAAACGAGAAGAAAAATTGCAGTTATGTATTTTTACAGGAAAGTCCATAAGTATTCAGACAGTCCATAAGTATTCAGACAGTTTTACCTCTGACCTCCACCACGGTGGATTCGAAACCAAGCAATCAAGTAGATTTTCAGCCTAAATACAGTGCAAGGGGTCTAACAAACCTACAATGAAATTGAATAAACAAACCAAATCATATATGTTAGGATTATTTTTAATACTTTGAAGCAAGTCCTTTGCAGTCTTTGACATGGACATGACCAAATGTTTCCTCCTTTGAGCTTCTTTGCCAGACCTTTTGTGGGTTTCTGCTCGTTTGTGGGTCTCTCTTGCTTCAGCTTCGTCTTCAGTGCAGTTGAATCGGGGTCAGGAGACTGACTCTGTCTTTTCAGAACATTCCATTTCTTTGCCTTGGGTAGCTTTCACTGTATGTTTTGCATCATTACACGTCAGGAATGCGAAGTGCTGTCCTGCATTATTTTGACTGAATGTTAGCTGAAAGTTGAGCTCCGTAAACTTCAGAATTAATCCTGCACATTCTATCAGCAGTCACATCATCAATAAACACCAGTGAGCCAGTTCCATCAGCAGCCCATACAGTACATGCCCATGTGATAACACCGTCTCCACCATGTCCGACAGATGATATGTTGTGCTTCGCAACATGAGCCCTTCCCTTCCTTCTTCCTGTTCTTCTCTTCTAATCATTCTGGTATAAATCACTCGTGTTTTCATCTGGCCAAAGAATCTGGTTCCGTCTGTATTTACATTCATGAAGCGTCTCTCGATTCTAGCCTTTGTGTTCTTGTCTTGGCTAAAGATTGTGAAGTTTTTGCCCTTTTTTTGTGTGTGTGTGTTGCTGAGCTCGTCGATGCATTTCTTCTTTTTAAGAATGTACCAAATGGCTGGTTTGTCTGCTTTTAAACGTTCGGTCAGGGTCTGCTTCGTTTTTTCCGCCTAATGACGACCTCCGTCATTCCATCAACCCCTCTTTGACCTGCAGAGTTCTTGAAGAAATGCAAATCTATGTTGATGTATTAGAAATTTGTCATGAAAGAACTAAGAAATAGGCCTCAACTGACCTCCAAAAAAATAAAGTTGAGAGTCGTCTACACTTGGCGTGATTGCTTTGGATTTTTTTTGTGGTGGTGTACAGAGGCAAAAATACATGTATAAGTCTTTTTCTACATATTTATGAACCGGAATGTAATACAGTATGTATGTAAAAAAAGAAATCTAATTAGAGACACAGAAAATCATACAAAAAAATCAATGACCTGGAGGGGAAACTACTGTACACTGAGAACATCATCTTGAATGAAAGCAGCATGTGAATAAAATACAGTTAGAGGTCAGTAGTTGTACAGCATAACGTAAATAAGAGATCCATGTGTGTGTGTGTGTGTGTGTGTGTGTGTGTGTGTGTGTGTGTGTGTGGACTGCTAAGTGTCCACTGTGTTTCTGAGGACACCAGGTTTCACACCTCCTTCTCCTAACAACTCATTACCATTGCCTCCATAGCAACTGAGAGCCTGGTAGTGAGAAGCCATGGTCAGTGTTCCTTCCTTTCTCTCTCTCTCTCTCTCTCTCTCTCTCTCTCTCTTTCTGGTGCAGTGCCGGATTTGAGCAATGAGTCTGCACAATCTGAGCTACCTCTAAACAAACTTCATGTAATCTTTGCTAAACAGTCGCGATGAGAATAAATGAGCGACTCTAATTGAAGATGAAGACGCCTCTGTGACAGGAAGCTAAATGCTGTAAAGTCTCTCCTCTCTCCAGGACTCGACTAGCTTCACCGCCGTCGTCGTATTGTTCCCTCATCCGTGGCCTCGTTTGCAGCCTGATTGAATGAGACGGAGGGGAGAGTAAAACTGCGCTGACGGGTTTGACCGCTTTCAGTTCGGGATCAGCGATGAAGGAGAAAGACGAGTGCAGAGACAGGCGGAAATCTGAGCCAGTTGGCATCGCAGGTCAGAGCGGAGAAATTATAAACAGCACTAAAGATGCTTTCAGCAGACATTAAAGCGTCAACTAGTCGGAAGGGAAGGCATCTTGGCGCAAGACGGGTTATAGTCTCAGGTGACCCGTCGGTCTTTGAAAGCATTATATCCAGAATAAAAACGATACTCCAGGAACCATTTACTAGTTTCTCAGCTTGTCCGTCTCGAGGAACCTACAATATAGACATCAGTGGTTGCCTGTATACTGTATGTTCAGGAAGATGAGAACCTTTATCTCTCCAGGCTGAGCACGGCATCGTGTCCCCGGTTTGCTGTAGAGGACAAATTCCAAACCATTAAATGCACTATAAAAATGTTTTCCTGTTCACTAAAGAGAAAATGCATCAAACCAGAATTTAAGAGCATTACCATAGCACTGTGATAAGCGTATCACAGCTCCAGGGGGCCGGAGTTTGATCCTTAGCTCAAGGTTTGTGTGAGCTCTCGATAAGTTCTCTCCAAATTCTCAACAATGCATCAATGTCTTCCTGCTTCCTGCATCTTCGTGGGACAGGCTACCTCACCACCTCACCACTGGGCAATTCAATTCTTACCAGTGATACTGATTTAAAGGTGTATTTTTAATAAGTCTGTGATGTTCTTCAATGGTATCCAGTATTATTCTCAACGTTGAGTATTGGTTTGATCAACAGACTGGGATATGTGTAGGTTATAGAGTTTCACTTTCCTGCAGCATGGTGGCGTAGTGGTTACCGCTGTGGCATGGCATCTCCAGGGTTGAAGGTTTGAGTCCTGCTTCAGGTCTGCGCATGGTGGGTTTCCTCTCACAGTCCAAAAACGTGCAGATTAGGCTAATCGGTGTTTGTGAGTGTTTAAGGCTAATGAGTGTGTGCGTGCTTGTGCCCTGTGATGGACTGGCACCCCATCTAGGGTGTACCCCACCTTGTGCCTAGTTCTAGACTCCCCTGAGATCTGACTCTGACTACCTTATACAAAAATGACACCTGATCAGGATTAAGCGATTCCTGAATCAAGAAGAATGAATTAAATATTTGCCAGTGAGGAATTTGCATATCAGTGTTTATAATCAACGTCTGGTGTTGAGTGGAATCCAGCATTTATTTCATAATGAAGAACACATTGAGTATTATTTGATCAATAGACTGTGGTGTGGGAAGCGAGTCATTTGTGCGTAGAGTACTGTATATGTGACAAATAAAGACCTTCTTCTTCTTCTTCTTCCTTGTCTTCTTGTTCTTCTTCGTTTCAGTCCTGGTTAGGACTCCCAGAACTCCTAAGCTGCCACTGTTGGCTTCTTGAGCGGAGCCCTGATTTCCATGTCTCGCTAATACCTTGCTCCGGATAAAAAAAAAAATGTAAATGCAAACCCACACTCCCACTGGACTACCTGCTGCCGAGCTTTCAGCTCCTCGTCTGTATCCTCTGGCTGAAACACCTAGGGACAGCGTTTCCTCCTGTTACACAAAGCGCATTATATAAATATTTCGATATATAAACGTTGTCCACACGTGTGTCAAAGTGGGCGCCTAATTTACCCAGTTGTCCAATGAAGGCATCGGAGCTCTTAACCCTTAAGTCTACGTGAATGTTTGGTGACTCAGATGATTTAGGGTTTGGCGGCTCAGCCGGTGGAAAGGTTGCATCGTCAAATTTGAATCGCCAAGCTGCTACTACTGTTCCACCTTAAAGCGAGACCTTTGACTCCTCGGTGCTTGTGCATTGCTTTACATAAAAGCTTTTGCAAAGCAAATCCTTCGCTTTGATGATGGATGCAATCTCAGGGTTAAAGCTTTGGTATTTACATCTATGTTCAAATCCTCTTTTTTTTTTGAAGATGTCGGTTTAAAGCAACGTGATCGTATGAGTTCCAGCCCTTGGCACGGTCCTGTCTCCTGTCCTTGAGCGCTTCGTGTAACCACCGACTCCCGGAGACGCCGATCCCGATCTCTGACCCTGCACTTCCTTTTTCTTTGTGTGAGAATAGAGGTCAGGATATGAAGTGAGAAAATGTCCTGTGTTTCACAGCCACATAGCTAGAAAAATTCAATGACTCGGATGATAGAGAAAACCTTTAAAAGCATGCTGCGGAAAATAAAGTTGCTTAGAGGCTTTCGTCATATAAAGCAAATGGGTTTAAATACTCCTAAACACACACACACTTGTCATATTATCCTTGTACAAACCTTCCATTGATTTAATCATCAATAATGCTGAGCTTCATATGAGGTCAGATATTCCTCTCCTTCTGAGGACATTCGGTCCCCACCGAGATATAAAAACTCACACACACAAAATCAAAGTGTGGACTCACACATGAACTCTGTTTTTTTTTTTTTTTCAAGTCCGGCCTTTGATTATTTTTTTTTTTGTCAACATGACTCTGATTTAAAAGCACAGCCTCTTCCAAAACCCATAAACTCCCTCCGGCTTCATCTGGCCCGCACATTTCCCTCTCCTGGCCCTTTCTCTCCGTCTCTATTGCCTTTTTAAAATCTATTTTCTCACACTCAAAAATGCATAAAGTTGGCTTTGTGTGAAATGATTTGTTCGCTGTACACGCAGGCATGTGTGGTTATTAGGAATCCTCTTGTAGTCTTGTAGGATACAGCTCTTCATGCTCTTTTTATTTTATATATATAGGGTGATACACATCTTCATGCGTGATTTGTCTTTGTGTACGTCTCCATCCTGTACCACTCCGTGTGCACGACTGCTGTGATATACTGTACGTTTATGGCAGTAGGCCGAGCCAAACACTTTTAATATCATCTGTTAGGCAGCGTTATGTACAGTATCTGTGCACTGACTTTGCATTTTAATCGATCCATAAGGGGCGTTCGGGTCAAACCGGGACTTTTTGATTGTGCAGAATAACAGAACACAGTTCTGAGAGTAAGAACTCCCTTTATTTCTCTATATAATCCTCTGCTACACTAATGCTTGGACACCATCAAGGTAGAAAGTTTTCTCAGTACGCCGAAGCCATGATCCGACTGCCTGTCTGATTCGCATCCGAAACCCCGGCCTCCCAGGAACTCCTATAACAACCCAAACATGTGGAAATTGCTTGGAGCAAGGTCAGGACTGCACGGGGGACGTGGTAATAACTCCCAGCAGAGGTCCTGTAATGTGCAAGTGGTGTTGGTGAATGATTGTGTTTACAGTTCCAACAAACATGAGACAAGTTATCCTTTGATTTTCAAGCGTCATTCACGGATGTACCGCCTTCTTTAAAACGTCTGTCAATTTTTATCGAAAAAACAACCCGGAAACAATCTGAATACCAAATAAGTATAACTACAATATGCGGCTTAGCACCAGAGATGTAACCGTTTTGTAGTAGATTGTCTTATCACAGTAGAACAATTTTTTAAGAATGAGAAAATACTCCTATAATAATTCCTATAAAAATGGAATTCATTATTTATAATGTTTTTAAATGTTTTAAATGAACTGTTAATCTATACTGTATGTCACTGAGAAAAGAAAAAACAATACATTAAGTGGCAAGACAAATGAAAAGGAAATCGTATGTGCTATTAAAAAAAAACAGAACTTGTTAGGTAGTTCAATAGAAATTAAGATCAATAAAATGCATAAAGAGCAACATTTGGTGGCAAGATGAGTGCTCTAAAGACCCGCCCCTACACAGAAATCCCTCCTCCACCTCCCCCTTATTTATTTATTTATTTTTTTTTTTTTTTACAATTTAATTTAATTTAATTTTTATTTATTTACTTACTCATTTTATTTTACTATATATTTTTTTTAATTTTTATTATATATTCTTTAATTTCTTTATATTTCTATTTTATTCTAATATTTTATTTTCATTTTTATTTTTACTATCTTATTGCTTGTATATTATGTAAATTTAAAAGTTTTTTTAATTCTCTTATTCCCACTAAAACTTTCTTTTGAACCTTCTTTTGTAATATTGAGGTCAACAGCAGTCGTATAAGCATTTCACTTTATATCATACTGTGTATGACTGTGTATTTGACAAATGAAATTTAAATTTAAATTTGAATTATACATGGCAATTGGCAGACAGGTTGGAATCTGCTGCCATTAGGATGCCTGAGAGTCTGGGCCCAGGGCGTGGCTCGGGGCCCTCGCATGAGATTTTGCTACATAACTCATACACACTTGCATGTATGCACACGAAACTCGGTATACATTTGGAGCTCATTGAGCTGAACAACTTTTGTTGTTGGGCTGTCAACTCAACAGTTGACATGTCATGGGCTCAGCTCAACAGGAAGTCAGTTATTTTGTTTGCAAGACGCACACAATGGATTTTGATGTACTCCTCCTAGGGGATTTATACAATCGCCAACAAATACATGCAGGATGCAAAATTGCTGAGGGATTTTTGATATCTTAAACGGGTCCGCCGTGAAGAGGCCTTAAACCTATGCCGAAAAGTGGTTAATTAACTTGTTGTGTGACATTTTATTGCTTTTTTTCAGCATCTGTTTTTTTTGGAGGTCGAAACAGAAAATTCTCCCTTTTCTAAAATTATGTAATAATGGTATTAGTATGTCTCCTTTAAATACATGTGCCCGTTCAGGGATGGTGCAGGGTGCTTGAGCCCGCTCATCAGGCTTGCAACTATATTTATTTTTATTTTCAGTAAAGTTGTTTTCTAGCTGTTGAACTTTTTTAGTTGTAGGTCGTTTTCAAAAAGTGTTTTCTCATTTTCAGCTAAAATGTTTGATGGCATCCATATTAAAAGCAGTTACTTGTAGTCATCTTTATACTTATCTAATATTAACCGAGTCAAACATACCTTGACAGATTTTATTTTACACTGTACATTCTGTACTTCTGCCGTTGTCTTTTCCTTTAAAAGTGTCGAGCTTGTTGTATTTATTTACCTTTAACAGCCTCCTTTGTACTAAATAAATTAAATTCCTGGCGGCGTCCTGAACTCGCTCAACTCCTGATCCAATACATCAGAGCATTTTATTATTCCGTCCCAAACCTGTATGCCGTGTACCTGCAGCTGCACTGGGGTTTAATTGGTGTTTTCCCCATCAGGTTCTGGTCTATTTGAAGTGCGCCACAGTGGGTGCGGCTGCTGAATTCTTTCTGAAATGTCGGAGCTAATTAGCATTGCTGAGTCGTGATCAGTGCAGGTGGCGGTGAAGCCGAAGCTGGACGGATGAAGGCCGGTGCAGAGAGCAAGCATGACCATGGCCGAGTGTGTGATCTGATTACTCAATGCTTTGCATAATGTTTAGAATGTTCTCTGCTAAGATGTTTAGGGTCCACTTAAGTTCACACAGATGGATTTAGGCATTTCAGGGAACAGAGACTGATGGCAGAGACCTAAAGGAGAAAATGGGGTAAAGTGATGAAATGAAAAAGAGAAGTAATCAACGCCTACTGTAGTAGGCGTGATGCAGTTTAAATAAAATGTATAACAAAGGCAGTATAGGTACACTATAGAATGATAAGAAATAAAACACCCTGGGTCATGCTTTTATTGGAAAATAACAACAATGAATATTAAATATACTTGAAAACACCAAGAAGACGAGACAGATGAGATTTTCAACGAGCGATAAATCCGGCCTCGAATAAACCTTGTGGTCAATAATCACCCATGATGGAAATTGGAAAGGTTGAGTACACTGTAAAAAGTGTTTTAAAAAATGGAGAAGAAAGAAGGAAAAAAGACTTTGATAGAAGATTTAAACTGAAAGGTAGATAAGGGAGATCGAAAACAGAAGGTGGCACTAATGCAACTTATAGAAGCCAATGGCCATAAAACCAAAAGCAGAAGAAACATAATCAGCCCAAAATGTATCATTCCTCCTATAGTACCATTGTTAATTATTTGAAGAGCAACAGTTCAGCATTTTTCTCATTTTATACACTGGTACTACAGCATAGAAATACCCCACCTCATGAATTTTCTCTTTAAGAACTGAAATTTTGCAAGAAATTCCCTTCGGCATACGAAGCATTTTTGGCACACGAGCGAACGAGCTGAACCGAGCCGAGCCGAGACGAACGCCGGCTAAGTTGCACGTATGTCTGGGAGCATTTCAAAACTTGCTTGAAAGCCAAGCAAAGTGAGTTTACATTTTTTTTTTGTTTCCTTTTGCATTTTTTGCAAGATTTAGTGAATCAAGGACGTTAGCAAGAAGAAAAGGGAGACACTTTCAGTTTGATTTTTAAAGCAGCCAGTGCCAAGAGGAATCATAAATTCTGATTAAGTGAGGTTTAATGTCTACTGATTTCATATTTTACTTTATTTACATGTCTTTTCTAAAGGTTTTGATTGTTTTTATATGCAAAAATTGGTAATATTAGTAATATTTTTGGGTGGCTGGAACGGATTATCGGACGAAGTTTCACCTTAAGAACTCGTCGGAACCAATTAAACTTGTATGCCAACGTATCGCTGTACTTGATATTAATATTTCAGGAAACAAATGATCACTTGCGTTATAGCAGCTATAAACAGTCTTTTCCTCAGCAGATTCTCTTTATTCGTTCTTTTGAAGTTAATAAGACGACACAGCTTGAGAAACAAGCAAAAAAACTTCTCCCTCCTGAAATATTACTTTCTTTTAAAAAAAGTTACAGCTTTCGTGATGATGTTGGAGAAACTCCTTCCAAAGAATGTTACCTAAACATCTCCTTACAGTTATCATTTCTAAATAATCTAGTAGCATTGTGTAGCTGAATATTTAAGTTACATTTTGATTCACCCCCGAATCCTGAATCTGCCACCATGGGTTACTGTATTCTCGTCGCGTAGCGTCGCGGCTGACGAGAGCGTCAGCGTGTGAAGCGCTGGTTCGTGGAGAGTGAGTGCTCTTCGCTCTATTAAGGTTCGAGGGCCCAGAAAAGCCCTGATGGGAGTCATTTAGCCTGTAATGGAGCTACGAGTGATTGGGCGTGGGGGGCGGGGGTATGTGGAGGTTTTGGGCAGGGGGTTGAGATATACGGCCAGCACCACCACTTGTTTCCAAACGTGACACAATCACAATTCAGATGCGGCTCTTTTGAGAAAATGACCTCTTTTATATCCCGCTTTTTTATTTCACAATGGCGCTCTATTTATTTCCTTTCTTTAGCGTGGCAGCGTGTAATGGGCGTAACGGTTTGATGGCTCCTGTGCTGTTTAGAATGTAGAATTCTCCTGGCTTGGTAACAAGCTACAGACGGGTTTTACTACTACCAGAGTTACCAGTGCTGGTGTACATGTGTGTGTTTGTTTGTTTGTTTGTTTGTTTCATGCTCAGGCCCCATGGCAGATGTTTAGCGCTGAAGCACTTGTGAAGGTGTTGACTTTTTCAGATGGGTTTGTTCGGTCAGCGAGTGCCTTCAGGTGAGCCGCTTAAGCGCGGTGGACTGACAAAGCGTGACATTTCTCTGACCTTTTCCCTTTGGCAGAGTGCAGGAAGTGTCGTGGGCGAGGGAGAAAGACGGGAGAAAAGAGCAGCGCGTACAGCACAGTACCGTCGTATCTTTGTGTTACATGGTCTGTGTTTTTTGGTTTATACAAGAGTTTGTGGAAAAATCAAACAGTAGTGATGCTGTGCTGGATATCGGAGCTGTGAAGGAAGGAAGGAAGGAAGGTTGGAGAATATATCAGTGATTTTGTTGCTGTAATAACATCATCAAAGAAGGCTTGGTACCTTTTTTTTTTATTTGATTGAAATACACGTACTGGTGCTATTAGAGGACACTCTTCGGTGATGAACCCCGGGGGTCATAGGGTGCTTCAGGTCTTTAATCATTAGACGCCCTCGATTGAGCGACCTAGCCCCAGCGGTGATCAAGTCGACAGATCCGCCTTCCAAAGCCACGCCCACCTCTTTGAGAATGTTTTTAGTGGCTCGTCTCCACTGCAGTTCATTTACTCATAAAATAGCAGTTTGATACCAAAGAGAAGGAAAAAAAAACGTGATTTCCTTGTTCAGTCCATATTTTCTATTCCAATTTTTTAAATAATATCATGTTTTTTAATAAATCTTTCGGCCGTCAATTATATGCAGGTATTTTGCATAATGACATAATCAGGTGTGTAGTCTGGCTCCAAATACAAGAACCTTTCCTTGAGAAAAAATCAACAAACTTAAAGATTAATTCAGACTGTACAAGTACACAATAAATAAGAAGAATATTTATAAGATGCCGTTATTGTCTTGGCCTTGCACAGGTATCTATAAAAAATTGTTTTGTGTAGCCTGTACCTTTAGTATGCTAATTGCTTAGATCACATGACCTGAGACCTCATTATAATTTTCTTCAAAACAATCATCATCACGGATGCGGAGCCAACTCGCAAAAAGAGACGCAAGCTTTTTACAGAACCTGCTTGTTCGCTTGTTTGTGTTTCCGACATCTTGTTTGAGTTGACACCTTGTCACATGACTGTTGCATTTGCATACTCTTTAATATTCATTAGCATCTGACAATGTTCACAGGATTAGCCTTGTGTGTGTTCAGTTATGTCAATGTTTATTCAACACAACGTATTCGCAATAGTGATTTTATTGCTTTTTTTTTTCTCTCCATTTTAACATACATTCTTACACATGGAATATATATTTTAAGAACAATGTACGGTCTGTGTCAATGTTTAACTTGCTGACTTGGAGTTCAGGTAGTAATACTGTAAGTCCAGGTCAGTATTTTAGGTCTGCAAGATTCAGGTATGTTTATTGATTTAATAAACCGATTCCAGGGCGTGTTGATCCTTAACCTATTAATGTGAAATGCCTGGAAAGCTTAAGGCTTAAAGAGAACGCTGCGGTCAGGAGCAAGCGTGTCTTAGACGCCAGCGTAATCAAAATGATGAGGCGTGCACACTGTCTGATCCGCTAGGAAAACAACATGGACGTGTGGGAGACTCAGGACTGAATGAAGACAAATGAACGTGATTGAGTAGAGTTTATTGATCAGTGGGGAAAAAAAAGATGGCGGGGTCGCCTTCTGCAAACACGGGCGCCGGGCTCCGAGCTTTTCCGAAACCTATCGATCCTGAAGTCAAATGCCGAGCTGCTTTTAAACACAGTCATAATCACTCTGGCTCCAGGCTGTCGTAACATCTGTTCAACATCCTAAATGGCGACACACACGCATGCATACACACACACACACACACACACACACACACACACACACATACACACACACAGAAAACATGCTGATTCAAAGGAAGTCCCCGAGTCTCCATGAACTGACACCACACTGGGATTTTTAACACACTTTTTTTGAAGAGACATCAACCTCAAAATTATTCATATCATACTGTGTATGAAAATTTGAATTAGAAAATTTGAATTTGGATTTGAATATGGACATTGTAAAATATCTATTCTGATGTAGACCATTGAAATGTGGTGGAGTCACTTGTTAATCACACAACGAGAATGTTGTGGTCAGGAAGAATTGCATCCTAAACGCCAGCGTGATCAAAAGAATTTCTTTAGGTTGTGTTGCTTTTTTAGATCTTTTTGAATGCAAAAAGAAATGTCTTGATTCAACAGGTCTGGCAGTAATCAGTGACATTTAACTCAGCTTTTCATAAATCACAGTTCATTAATGATTCAGTAAGGGGGCATTTACTTTTTCACATAGGGCCATGTAGGTTTGGACAGCTTTTTTTCCCTTAATAAATTAAATTATCATGGAAAAACTGCATTTGGTATTTACTCTGGTTATCTTTGTGTAATATAATTTTTTTGATGAGCTGAATCATTTAAATGTGATAAATATGCAAAAAAAAGGATCTTTTTTTTTAAATAATTTTTTAC
>JAOTRS010000039.1:26483121-26493762 GCA_028565755.1 Dinotopterus cunningtoni | reverse complement strand
ATTAAAGAGATGCGTCTTGAGTCTACTTTTAAACTGGGAAACTGTGTCTGAGCCCCGAACACTGTCTGGAAGGCTATACCCCCTTTTGTAGATCTTTTGTGATCTTAACTCTCTGGGCAGACCCAGAGAGTCAAATAACTCGCACTGCTCTCAGGGTGGGAATGATGGATGTCACTCAGCAACAATGAGAACAACCAATGCGGCAAACTGATTCCCTAATGGCGGCCATGTTTTTTAATAACCTTAAAACCCAAGTGGCCCAGATCTGTGCCAGGAACACAGCACGTTAATGACAATTAAAAAAAACTGCTTATATGAAAGCCTTGAAATATAAGTATATCCTTACCATTTACATTAGAAATCATTTCACAGGTTAGCACAAGGTTGCAGTACCCTACAAGCAGTACACTGCTGCTCTGTTTGGGGGACCACACCTCAGTGCACAGCCTCTGGGTTTAGCCCCGAATAAGCATTAGATTAAATTTTCTCTGGATCTGTTTAAAAAATCAGGATTCCCTTTACAAACAGAAACACACCTCTGTGTGCCACACTGTGTAGGAACTAAATCTGTAAATCTAAAGTGTATATGATTGTTCCGAGAGAACCCCAAAACAGGTTAAAATTCTTCAACTTTTTAAAAGTTTTTTTTTTTTCAACTTAGCTTGTTGATTAGTGATTTGTTAGCGAAATAGTACATTTGCATTTCGGCTCGGGCTACAGTATGTGCTGCATGCCTCACCTGCTTGGCATTTTTCCATCCATCCATCTAGGAACCTCTGTAGTTCAACTAGGGACCCTGGAGGCTAATGGTGACCAATGCATTTAAACCCATTTTTACAACCATGGTAGGACCTCCGGTTAACATTCACACATGCATTCACACACTACGGGCAATTTGGGAACACCAATCTGCATGTCTTTAAACTGTGGGATGAAACCGGAGTACCCAGAGAAAACCCACCAAGCATTTGGAGAACATGCAAACTCAGACCCCCAGGTGGGAATCGAGCCCAGACTCTGGAGGTGCAAGGTGACAGTGCTAACCGGTAAGTCTCTGTGCCTACTTTACAGCTTAACTAGTGTGATGGCGGGCTTACAGCCAGTAAACCTTCTCGCTCAGAACTGTCAAAACACCGGCACAGACCGCTCACCTCATTCAACAGCCCCTGTGTGTGTGTGGAAAGGGGGCGGGGCAGAACCTGAGCTAGAAGGCACTCATCTCTCACTGTTCTGCTGTAACCGGCTACACTAGACCATTTTGGTAAACAGCAAAGATATTCCAGGAGAGATCAGCACCCTTCATACTGTTAAAGTACGTTCTCGCATATTGTCTCCACTTACAAATGACTTGCGGGTAGGACATTTTCTGAGTATTCCATGATGAGTTTTCACCAAATTTAAAAATATTTGGAATTTCAAATAAGATGGCCTACCTGCATGACAGGACCAATCCATTAGGTATAAAGTGAAGAAAACAAAATGGCTGCATAGTTACATAAAAAAATTGTACTTATGAGACCTTTTGTAATTTAAAGTAGATAAGATGAATAACTGAGAGAAGGACAAAGAAACCTCATCATGGATAGGGTTGATACCATTACAGTTCAACCTTGTACTGATGTGATCACTAGTGCTTCAATATAGATATATACGATTATCCCACATCACCTAGAACTCTAAACTTGAATAGGTTTTACCACCAATCCCTGCTCAAGATCATGTACTAAATTTAAAATTCTATAACTTATTAAGACAAGGCTTTGAATTGCACAACTTGTGGTCACAACTCTTCTCATGGTAATGACACAATGCTTCACTGGAAGCCTTGAAATATTAATTCATGTCCTCAATATATCAATTCATGGCCATGTCTTATTCAACAACAACCAGTCAGAGGATCTTTACTATGCACTAGTTGAATAAAACTAGTTGACTAAATTGTGCTGTAAATGTGCTGTGTATAATCTAAAGTAGAACTTAATTCAGTCTACAGAAGATTTGGAAGTTAGATTTATGTCAGACTTTATGTGCAGTTTGTTCTATTAGTAAGAAGCAATTTCTTCAATGCACAAAGAAAGCTGTCAGTCTCAATCTAGACTTAGTCCTGCTTTCATCTGGACTCAAATTTGACATGACGCACTTGACTCAGGCTTGACTCCATCTCGTATAGACCATTAAACAATGCTTGTAATCTTCGCAAATGTATAATGTCGTTAGTCTTTTGACTGCTCCTGTCGAGGGGCCGCCACAGAGGACCATTCAATTTGCACAACGCCATGGCACAGGTTTTATGCCAGGTGCCCCTCTTGATGCAAACCTTCTATTTTATCCTGGCTTGGGATTGGACATTGGCTGTGAATTAAACCCAGGCCTTCCGCATGGCAGGCAAGATGGCACTATGCAAGCCACGATGCCCTAATCTTCCTAAACTTATAATTTTAGTCTCTATTGCCATTATTTTATTCATGGATTCTCTTTTGCTAATTTTTTTTTAAAGTTTTGCTCATTTTCTTCAGGATTATATCTACAGCATGTACCAGTACAACTTTCCTTCACTAAAACGCACAAATCTGTTCCAGCATGACAATGCCTCTGTGGAAAAATCCAGCAGGAGTGTCCTTCATAGAGTCCTGATCTTAACTCCACAGAACTGCACCCTGGGCTCACCCCATTCTTCGTCCAACATCAGACACTAATTCTCTTGTTGCTGAATCTAGGGGAAAAACTTCCTAGAAAAGAGGAAGAAAATCTGGAATGTTAAAAAAAAAAAAAGCACATTATCCATGTATCATGGTCAGGTGACCACAGCCGCTTGGTTATATAGTGTATACTGTTGTAGGAATCTGGAAGTTGATTCATGTCAACTGGACAACTTCTTAGTTCAGTAGAAACGTTTCACTGCTTAAATAGCTTCTTCAGTCTAATGTAAGTTTGAAAGTTCCTCGTATGTAAGTCCTTCAAGGTCAAAGGATCCTCCCCTATCTGAAACGGTTCCCCTTTCATCTATCCTATGGAAGATCAAGACCTCTTCACACGCCCATCAAGAAAGCCACACTTAAGGACTTACTTACTCATTCTGGTCGTTACAGTTTAACCACTTTCTCTAATCTCTCTCTCTCTCTATTGTCTTTCTAACAACTCTCTTCCCTCTACTCTCTAACTACCCTCCTTCCTTTTCTCACATTCTCCATTGTTCACGTAGCAGGCCATTTTACGTAGATAGCAGAAGTTCTTTTGACCTTGGAGGACTCAAATACGAGGAACTTTCCAACTTACAGTACATTAGACTAAAGAAGCTACTTAGATGAGTAGTGAAATGTTTCTACTGAACTAAAAAGAAGTCCAGTTGACATGACTCAACTTCTAGATAACCTCACCTGGATGACAGAGAATCTTCACAGACACACTGTTGTATGAAATTAATACAATGCTAGTGCAGAAACAGGTACTGAAGCTCATTGAATCACGGGCACTTGGGTATAACGATGTGAACATGAACTCAGTGGCAATTTTATCAGCTATAAGTCACTCGGTAGGTTTATAATCATCCAGCGTTGTAATTATAGAGACCGCTGAGCAGATATTATTCTCACATCAGCACAGCAGTCACAAGCTCACGTCTGCGTGTGTATGGAGTGCTCTTTATTACACACACCTATCCTGATAATTGTCACCTTGTCAGTGTTCAGTTGGAGATTACAGTTCGTATTTCTGCATGCACACGGTGTGTGTGTGTGTGTGTGTGTGTGTGTGTGTGTGTGTGTGTGTGTGTGTGTTAACCACGGTCAGCTACAGAGTGCTTAATCGGTGGAGTGTTATACAATAATCACATGATTTATGTGAAAATTAAACACCATGTTTAGCAACGCCTCACTCATTTCATTTTTGTTACTGTAGTAGGTTTTTCACACAGAGTGCATGAGATTTTTTTTTCCTCTTTCTTCCCCCAAACAACTCGTGCGTTGTAAACTTAATTTGTCGCATGTGGGTCATGTGCTTTCAATTTTCTTGTTTAATTTTTCCAAATTATTCATTTATTTTCCCATGATCACATTTTCACTTGATGTCAGATATGATGTACTGTATGAGGGCAGTGTATAATGTGAGAGGAAGCTTAGATAAATGGATGAATACAGTAGATAGATAGATAGATAGATAGATAGATAGATAGATAGATAAGAATGGATAAATGAGTATGGACAAACAGAGAAAGAAAGAAAGAAAGAAAGAAAGAAAGAAAGAAAGAAAAAGTATGTATGGATGGCATATATAGATAGATATATTTTTCATAGGAATAGCATACACAAAATGTATCAGTCAGGATTTGGGCCTCATCACAGCACAGAGACAGCACTTGTTAAAGTAGTAAATGAACTCCTATTGGCCTCTGATCAAGGCCATCTCTTTGCTTGTGTTGCTTGACCTCAGTGGATCTTTTGACACTATTGATCATAGTATTCTCCTTCACAGATTAGAAAATGTAGTAGGAATTAAGGGAACGGTCCTCTCCTGGATCAGATCCTGTTTGACTGATCATTATCAGTTTATAGATTTAAATGGTGACTATTCTGCCTGTTTGGTGTTCCACAGGGCTCGGTTTTAGGCCCACTGCTTTTTTCTCTTTACATGCTTCCACTGGGCAACATAATTCATATGCAATGAGCACTGTTATGCTCATGACACACGGTTATGTCTCAGCAAAGCCAGATTAGAAAAAACAACTTAATAAAGTTGAGCAATGTGTGAAGGATACAAGAGACTGGATGTTAATTAACTTCCTTCTACTTAATCCTGACAAAACAGAAGTTCTGGCACTAGAACCACATTCAGCTAGAAGTAAGCCTTCCAATCACACAGTACTCTGGATGGTCCTTCTGTTCGCAGTAAAAGACCTTGGTGTGGTTATAAATTCCAATCTTTCATTTGAAGCTCTTGTAGATAATATTACCAGCATAGCTCATAGAAGTGGAGTGTTATGGTGATCTGGTATGTTTAGATGCTGTCTTGCCATCTCAGGGAGTTTTTACTTGCGACCATCGACCTTGGCTTGCTTATCAGGAACAATCTGACAATTCTGATTTATACATATTTTCTCACATTTCATACACATTTCCATAATTTTAGTTTGATTCTGTAAAGCTGCTCTGTGACAACTATGACTGTTGTTAAAAGCGCTAAACAAATAAAATTAAGTTGAATTGAATAGATAGATAGACAGATATTTGTCTTGTGGACAACATCATGTCAGCAGTCCCCCCATGCATGTACTGATCTAGACCAAGAGATATGCAGTATTTCTACTACCTAGGTTTTGGGCTCCCCCTGCACCACTGGGGCAGCACTGGTCCAAATTGAACAAACTGGTTCTGTAGAAAGAGTTTGATTATAACACGGTCCCATACACACCTTTAAACTGTTTCTGTACACAGCGATATACACAAACCTAGATTCAGTAATAAAGAGAGAGCTTTACCATTTTCAACAGTCTCCAAGTTGGTTTTGTGTGTATGCGCGGGGGGGAAGGGATTCGGGTTGGATACGAGTGTGGATAATCAGAGGATGATGGCGGATTGGGCTGTAGCATGATCTGATCCACAGAGACAGCAGTGGAAAAGTCAGAGTGGGTGGTGAGGGGTGAAGGAATAAAGAAGCAGGAGAAGAAGCCAAGAATGAAAGAGTGCCAGCAAAAGGAGAAAAAGAGAGAGAGAGAGAGAGAAAGAGGGATAGCGACAGAATGTGTAAAAGAGAGACAGAAAACCGATGAAGAGACAGACAGAGTGGGACAAAAAGTCAGAGAGAGGAAGAAAGAGAGAAAGAAAGAAAGAAATATGAATGAAAAAGACCAAAAACAAGAAAGAAAAATGTAAATCAGACAGAGACAGAAAGAGAGAGAGAGAGAGAGAGAGAGAGACAGGCAGACAGATGTGACCGTAATAAAGGAAAAATGGAGGAAAGGAAGTACACTTATAGACTGTGTGGAAAAGTGAAATGGAAAAAATGAAGTGAGAAATAAGGGAGTGTGTGTAGTGCAGACAGAGAGCAAGTGATGAGAGAAGAGGACACACTCACTGCGAAGGAAGAGATGCTAAAATAAAAATAAGGAAATAGTCGTTCTCGGACTGCATTCTGAACAGAAAAGTCTGTGTTTAAAAGAGAGAAAGAGTTAGTATGACAGTGAGAGAGAGAGAGAGAGAGAGAGAGAATGAGACTGAGTGAGAGAGAAGAAAGGGAGTGAGATTCTAAACTAGATATTTGCTCCACTCGTTCATTGGCACGGCAAAAAGCTAGAGAAGGGAAACGGCTCTTGGAAAGAGCAAGAGAGTGACACGAGAACGCACGCAGCATTAACGGAGTAACACCTTCCTGCCTCCGGAGAAGAAAATTTCCCATTAACCCTGTTAGGAGTCGAGTCGGAAAACATACAGTCGCCTGCCAGGAGCTGAGGAGAGACCGAGGAGAGACTGCACTACTGCCGCACTTCTACACAAACACACGGCCCACTTTACATCTACTGCCAGCACTGCGCTCTGCCAGAGAAACACAATCGACCGACCACACACACACACACACACACACACACACACAGCCTTCTGCGCCCCAGTTTTCTCTCTGCACAGACGGACTCTCACACTTTTTTTTCCCTCCTCATCCTTCCATTTCACGGCTGTGTTCATGTGAAACAGGAACAATAATGTGATTTGCTGCACGCCTCCAATGGGGTGAGACTCAAACCTCAGCGTGAACGAGTCCGAGTCCCCGTAATGAGAGGGGGAAGAGGGGAAAAAAGGGCATGAAAAAGCTGTGAAATAAATACTAACGGTGTTTCACAGGAAAATAAATAAATAAATAAATAACAAAAGAGAACGCTGAGTGTAGCGAAGAAGAAAGGGATTAAAGGTGAAAGAACAGCAAGATGAGATCAGAGTGGATGGAAGAAAGAAAGCATGAAAGCAAGAGAAGAAAATGGGAAAAATTTGAAAGAAAGTAAGAAAGAAAGAGAAAGAAAGAAAGAAAGAAAGAAAGACTGTAGTTTGGTTCCCTGGGGGAAATGAAATGGAATTTTTTTATGCCGGATAAACACACACTGCATGTGAAGTTGTGGCCAAATGGATGATAGTGAGACAGAGTGAGATAGAGTGTGACAGAGAATGACATAAAGGATAAGAAACAATGAGAGTATGTCCGAGTAATAACAGAAATAGAATATTTAAGATAAAGTGAGAGAGAGACAGAGTGATAGAAGAATGGATGAGATAGAAAGTAGAAAGAGAGGAACTGATGAGAGAAATGGGAGGGTGAGACAGTGTAAAAGAGTGAGGCAGAGAGACAGGGTAAGATATAGTGATATAGAGTCAGATAATACAACAGTGAGACAGAGAAAGATAAAGTAAGACAGTAAGAGATCGACAGAGTGAGATAGTAAGATAGAGTAAGACAGTGGGACAGAGTAAGGGAATGAGACAGTAAGATGAGGTAAGATAGATTGAGACAGTAAGATAAAGTGAGGCAGCGAGACAGTAAAACAGAGTGAGACAGTAAGATAGAATGAGACAGTGAGACAGAGTAAGAGAATGAGACAGGGTGGGATAGAATAAGACAGTGAGACAGTAAGATAGAATGAGACAGTAAAAATGAGTGAGACCATAAAACAGAGTCAGATATAATTAGACAGTAAGATAGAGTATGATAGAGTGAGACATTGAGACAGGGTAAGATAGAGTGATATAGAGTAAAACAATGTAACAGTTCAAGAGAGTGAGAGAGGGTAAGATAAAGTGAGACAGTAAGACAGAGTAAAAGATTGATGGGCTGAAATGGTAAGATAGAGTGAGACAGTGGGACAGAGTAAGAGAATGAGAGATAGAGACAATTCGATAGAGTGAGACTGGGTGAGATAGAGTGATACTGAGACAGAAGAAGACAGAGTGAGACAATAAGACAGTGAGATAAAGCAAAACACTGAGACTGAGTAAGATAGAGTGAGACAGTGAGACAGAATAAGACAGTAAGATAGAGTGAGACAGAGTAAGACAGAGCGTGACAGTAGGACAGAAAGTTAGAATGAGACAGCAAGAATGAAGGAGACAGTGAGACATAGTAAGTTAAAGTGAGACAGTAAGATAGAGTATGATAGAGGGAGTCAGTGAGACAGGGTCTCAGGGACCGCAGATGAGCTTCACACATTTTATCACACTTATAACTCGACAACAAACACAGGAAAAAGAGCCGCAGCTGAAAAACACAACCTGGACTCCCATTCACACGTGTAGTCACATGACTCACTGCATACGAGACGCTGGAGACTGGGATTAAGCTTCATCTATTAAACAAATAAAATAATCATCTAAATAAATTAAAAACTCATTAAGTTCACCACTGAAAAAAAAAAATCTTCTACTGTACGTACACATTCTTCAGCAGATCGTTTTTTAAAAATCCCCGGAGTGCTTTTCGTTATGATGAACACGTTTATCTGAGTTATTTTTCAGTCTTTTAGAGAAACAGACGTCTGAGCACCGCTTCTTCAGTCTGCCACAAACACTCAGCAAAAACATGTCACTGTCAGTTCAGTGGAGTGTGAGACAGAGACAGAGACAGACAGGAGGAACGGAGGGATGGATGAACAGATACAGGAATAAATAAATAAATTCATACGTAAATACAGACAGACAGACAGACAGATAGATAGATAGATAGATAGATTGGTTTCATATGACTTGGTGTAACAGGATCATCTCCTCTAAGCAGATGCAGGATTAGAGTTTCTGCAGTGTGATTATGGAGCTCGGGGACATATACAGTAAATACTGTATATAATTATATATAAACGCTCTACGTCCTGCTGCTAACACGTCTGTCCTACTCACCACACACACATGTATAACCCACGTGAACACTGTCCTGTAGCTGTGTAACACGACCACATTCATTCTCAAATACATCCTCACTCACACTAGAGAGAGACAAGATTCAGACAGATAGACACATCCAGGAATGAGAGAAAATGAAACAGAAACATGGAGAGAGATAGAGAGAGAGAGAGAGAGAAGCTGCTGATGAAAATAATGACTCGGTTCCAACTCAGGCACAGAGAGGATAAAGGCTCACTGCTAGTCAAGCAGGCAGGCATGCAGATGGACAGATGAGCCACTGTAGAAGTTACATCATATAAATCAGGACAAGAAAGCAAAGAGCGAGAGCAAGAGAGAGAGAGAGAGAAAGTGAGTGCAAAAAGAGCAAGAGTGAAAAAGAGGGAGGAGAGAAATGACAAGATGAGTCTCAAACCCCAGCAGATGAAGCGGGTCGGGAGTGGGAGGGAGGTAGAGAGATGAGAGATGGATGGAGGGTAGAGTGAAGTGAGAGAGAGAGAGAGAGAGAGAGAGAGAGAGAGAGAGAGTATGCCCACCTCATTAGCTCGGCTCGTTTGATTATGTAAGTGCCTGGTGTCCTGGCACGCTGCCTATTTTTAGTCGCTCCAACATCCCATCATCAGCCCTATTAGTTCTTTTAGACTTTACTACATCACCATAATTATGTAATACACACACACACACACACACTTAGAAAGATGCAGAAACACAATTTCACATCACCCTCATAGACTTCCGCATGCTAATGATACAAACAGTGCAACAAAATGTGTTAGTATTCACACACACACACACACTCACACAAACACACACATACTCTATCAGACAAGTCTGGATTTTGTGCATTAATTACTTAGAGACAGACACATGTAGCATGAAGAAGAAGAAGAAGAAGAAGAAATCTTTTCTTTCTTTTTTTCCTTTTTTTTTGAGCAGGGAGAAAATCTATCCTAAAGCTACGGTGGAAGCTGTCTCCTTTTCACACTTGTGATTTTTTGCTTCCAGGAAACAGTTTCCGCAGGGAAACATTCTGTCTGCCACAGAAACAAAATCAGTGCAGTAAAAAGAAAGACAAATGCAATCAGTAGTGAGTGACTGAATCAATTCTTTCACCTGCTGACTAGTTACATTCGGTCACTTTTCTTAAAAAAAAAAAAATTAAATAATTTGTCAATTCATTTCGTTTCATTGCTTTTCACGTTGAAATGTGAACAGGTGACAGAGTTCCTTTTATCATGTGTAGGGAGAGCAACAAACTTTAAATTAAAAGAATACATCAATGACAGCGGTGCACGAAAGTCCACACGTCCTGCGCTTGAGTAAGAGTAGA
This sequence comes from Dinotopterus cunningtoni, assembly GCA_028565755.1. Classification (NCBI taxonomy): domain Eukaryota; kingdom Metazoa; phylum Chordata; class Actinopteri; order Siluriformes; family Clariidae; genus Dinotopterus; species Dinotopterus cunningtoni. The sequence continues at coordinate 26,483,562 of JAOTRS010000039.1, read as the reverse complement.
GATACCTTAAGTAAAATATTACTCCGGTAAAGAAGTAGAAAGTCCATTTCCACTCCGTTTCCACATGAGTAAATGTACAAAAGTACCCGCCTTCAGATGTACTCAAGGATCAAAAGTGCTGTGATTTCTAATGACTCGAATATTAGATTATTAAACTCAATTCAGCTATTTATCCTGATTTTTATTTATTTACCAATTCATCTCCAAACCGACTCCAGTATCTATTTTTTTTTTAATTATAATTTTTTTTTGCATAAATGTTTTATTTATTTGTTTGCGTTTGAGGTGGCAAAACATTGTTGTTCCTCTATAAACCTGCAGGTGGTGCACTCTAAACTAATCACACACAGACGGGTAACACAGCATCCCGTGTTGATGATGGCCCTTTCTAGTAAAACCCTTTCCACACAGAGAGAAGTAGTAAATCATATCACTGGCCAG
>JAOTRS010000039.1:26455567-26467259 GCA_028565755.1 Dinotopterus cunningtoni | reverse complement strand
CTCAAATTAATCACTGAAACACCCAAATTAATCACTGAAACCTCAAATTAATCACTGAAACACCCAAATTAATCACTAAAACAAACTAAACAATCAAACAAACAAAGAAATGAGGAGAAAAAGAATTTAAACAAAAACAAATTAATATTCTCTTAAACTCAGAATAATAAATAAGAAAAGGGCCGAATGAATCTGGACAAATGACTGGCTGAATAAATCAATAAATCAATAAATTTGTGGAAAAGTTGTGGATAATAGTTCATTTTACTAACTCTTTTATGCGTATTAAATGTTACTCAATTATATACAAGAAATTTTTATGGAAATGAATGACTGACTGACTGAATGAATCAATACAATAATTATAAAGAACCTATTAAAATCAAAAAAAACATTTAAATAGAAATAAAAGGACAATAAATAAAAGATAAAAAGTGAACAAAGTATTTTTGTTTTCTGTAAATCTTTTGTGTCTAACTCCTAGCAAGTTTATTTTCTAACTTATTATTATTTATGTTGTTTTTATTATTAATATTATTTTTATTATTATTATGAGCGTACCTCTCTGCAGATTTGTCCGTGTGTCCTCCGGCTGCTGCTGCGTGTGTGTCTGTAGGTTTAGAAGTGGAGTTCATCCATGATGCCATGCCCGCTCCTCCTCTGCGCAAAAACACACAAAGACTTCATAACTACAGCAGTACAATAACACACACACACACACACACACACACACACACACGTTCTGTTATCTCACAGAAGGACATGTAAGTACAGAGGTGACTGTGAGTGACAGGTCTGGAGTGTAAAGCTGAAATGCTGTTGCTGGGGCTTGAACTCATCAGCTCTGTTATCAGTGCTCTGATCAATACCGGCCACACATCTGCCTTCTTCATCCTGCTTTACTTCATTTCACACACACACACACACACACACACTGGGCTACACTGAATGGTGCAAAGGTCTTGTCTCGTAGTCTTGAGGAATGGTTCTCCAGGCTTCCTGAAGGTTTTTTTTTGTCTCTCATTTTCAGTCCAATCTCTGTACCAATCTCCTGACACCCACATCCCATTCTCGTCCCATACCTCCATCCTGCCTGGTGACCAACCTGGGCATTGGGTTAGACTCTCACCTCAGGTCTCCTAACCACCTCCTTCTTCTTCCACTCAGACTTCAGACTTTCATCTCCTCCAGGCTGGTCTTACTGCAATGCTCTTTTTTCTTCAGGATGTTCAGCCTGAAGCTTCTGAATCTCCATGCTTGCTGAGAGCAAGAACACGTCACCGCATCACAGCAGTCCTGCGAGCTCCTCACTCGTGCTCCGTTTCCTACAGCGGTGCCTAGAAAACTCCACTCCTGAGCCACCAGTGTCTCCATGGGACAGCTGCTCTTTATCGCATAGAACTTCTCCCTCCACTAACCTCCAAGTGCAACCACAGAGTTCCTTCACCTCCCGAGGATTGCGCTACCAACACAGAGTTTGCGTGTCCACCTAGGCCTTGATGGGTTTCCTCCGGGTCCTCCGGTTTCCTCCCACAGTCCAAAGACATGCAGATTAGACTAACTGGCGTTCCGAAAATGCCCGTTGTGTTTGAGTGTGTGTGTGAATGTTGACAGAGTTCCTACCACGCGCATTAAAATGGGAATAAATACAGTGATCACCATTGTCCTACACTGTCTCCAGTTGGACTACACAGATTTCTAGATGGTTAGATGGATTATTATATTATATTATTTTCCTTTTTGCAGACACACTGACTGTGTAAAATAAACCTGATCCGTCTGAAGATGAAAACAGGACAAGAGCTGTGAACTGGGCCACAATAACCTACTTCAATTTTTCTAATCCTACACACACACACACACACACACACACACACACACACACACACACACACACTGAGCAATATAATTTTGTAAGCAGCCACACAAGGTCAGACACATTAAATGCCTCTCTCTTTCTCGTCCAATGTCTCTCTCCTCCTTTCTCTTTTTGTCTTTCACTGGCTCTGTGTCCCTGTCTCTCTCTCTCTCTCTCTTACCCAATGTCTCTCTGTCTCTTTTTTTGTCTTTCTTTTGCTGTGTCCCTGTCTCTCTCTCTCTGTCTCTCTCTGTCAATGTCTCTCTCTCTTTTTGTCTTTCTCTGGCTCTGTGTCCCTGTCTCTCTCTCTCTCCGTCTCTCTCGCCCAATGTCTCTCTCTCTCTCTCTCTCTCTCTTTTTGTCTTTCTCTGGCTCTGTGTCCCTGTCTCTCTCTCTCTCTATCTGTCTCTTTTTGTCGCCCAATTTCGCTCTCTTTCTCTGGCTCTGTGTCCCTGTCTCTCTCCATCTCTCTCACCCAATGTCTCTCTCTCTCTCTCTTTGTCTTTCTCTGGCTCTGTGTCCCTGCCTCTCTCTCTCTCTCTCTCTCTCACCCAATTTCTCTCTCTCTCTCTCTGTCTTTCTCTGGCTCTGTGTCCCTGTCTCTCTCTCTCTCTCTCTCTCTCTCTGTCTGTCACCCAATTTCTCTCTCTCTCTCTCTCTCTCTCTCTCTGTCTTTCTCTGGCTCTGTGTCCCTGTCTCTCTCTCTCTCTCTCATTCACCTTCTGAAAAACTTCCCGCAGAAAGATTATAACTTATATTTCCTCGGCGTTTACTCGCAGACTGTCGAAGGAGCTTGCCGAGTGCGAGATGTGACGCTTTCCTTCATTAATTCACTGTGTGACAGATGCATTGTGGGAGAAAGTGAAAGTGAAGCATCGTCGTTTTTTTTCTTTCTTTCTTTCTGCAGAAGTGTGTACAGTAAGTGAGAGGGTGATGAAGAGGGGGAGAAAGAGGGAAAGTGTATGTGTGTGTCAGAGAGAGAGAGAGAGAGAGAGAGAGAGAGAGAAAATTAAAGTAAAGAGGGACAAAGACAGAGGAAGAGAAAGAAAGAGGAGCAAAAAGACAAGAGTGGAAAAATAGAGAGCAAGAAAGAGGGGAAAAGAGAGATAAATGGAAAAAACAGAGAGAGAATAAGTGAAAAAGTCAGAAAGAAAAAGAGAGTGAGCTACACTAAATAAGTGAAATGGGAAGAAAGGAAGAAGGAAAGAAGAAAGAAAGAGGAAACGGCGGTAAAAGGAGAGAGATTGAGTGTGGAACAAAGAGTGTGAGAGCAAGGCAGAGTGAGAGAGAAAATGAAAGAGAGAGAGAGAGAGAGAGAGAGAAGAGAAAATGAGCAAGAAAGATAGAGACAAAGACAGAGACAGAGACAGGGGGGCGTGTAAAAACATGGAGGTGTATAAAGTTTACAGAGAAAGTCTGAAATAAAGACACATGGATAAAGTCAGACAGAGACAAAAAAGAGACATAACACTTATAGAGAGTGAAACTCTCGTGTGTGTTTGTGTGTGTGTGTGTGTGAGAGAGAGAGTGTGAGGGGGTGATTTATTGCTCTGCAGCAGGGTGTTTGAGTCCTCAGCTGCTGCACATCAGCATGAAGCTTCAGCAGCGCTGCAGTGCACCAAACCCACTCATTAACCACACACACACACACACACACACACACACACACACACACACACACACACACACACACGCATACATACACCTAAACTGCTGTACACTTGCATGCTTGACACTTGGCAAAAACACACATGCATACACCACACTTTTACACACACAACCAAGAGCTTTAAAACTTACGTGTACTTGTGGAAACGCCCCAATGCTCGATTACACCTTACACTTTACCCCATGTGAATCAGAGCCTCGACCTCAACCTAAAAAAAAAAAAAAAAAAAAAAAAACCTCCCATACGGTTGCTGCGGCAACCGGCGGAACTAAAAAGGAAAATGGTTTTTTACCTTAAATTGCTTTTACAATTACGACTAAGCCAAAGCAAGGGAAATTGCTCTCATTTCGAGGCTGTAAAAATAGCGGCCGTGCTGGAAGCGCATCCACGAGGACTTATTACGGCGATTCTTAACCACGAGCCCAATTTGAAGCCGGATTATAAGTGAGAATTGGGACTTAAATAACAGATGGAGACGCAAAACACTAACCTGTGCTGTTTCTCGGTTCTGGAGGAAGTACACAGGAAATGGGATATACAGTGTGTGTGTGTATATATATATATATATATATATAGCCACTACAATGGGATATATAGGATCCAGATAGAAAACAAACCGCGTCCGTCTGCTAACACGATGTACAGCCGTAAGTCCTCTATCCATGGAAGATTTTGTCATTTTCGCCAACGGCAGCTCTGTAACCCAAATCTGCAGTTTACATTACCGTACGTGTAATATGTTATCGTTTATAGTAACAGTTTGTTCCATGTATGGCAGAAGCTAAACATAAGACGATAAAAAAAATATATATATATATATACAGTGTATATATATATATATATATAAAATGTAGTTGATCTTGTGAAGTTTTAAGAGGTGTGTGAAGACGCCTATTTGTTTATTTTGGAGGACATCTATGATACGCCGGCGCTTTATAACAATTAAGACGAAACAACGCAGAAGCAAGATAAGAGAATATAAAACAAGATAAATCAACATAAGACAAGACAAGACAAGCCTGGACATGACAAGAAAGGATAATGCAAGACGAGACAAGGCAAAATAAAGCAAGACAAGATTAAACCACGATTGAAAAGAGACGACTGAAAAGGACGAGACATGACCAGAACAGATAAGACAGGACTAGAAAGGACAAGACCGAACAAAGAAGGATTAGAAAAGACAAGACAAGGCAAGACTAGAAAAAAAATAATAAAACAACAAAATGAGGCAAGGGAGGACAATTCAGACAAGATAAAACAAGACAAGAAGACAAAACAAAGACAAGACAAAAGAAGACACTACCACATAAGATAGGACTAGATAAGACAAGATTAGGTAAGAGAAGACACTACAAGGTGACACAAGATTAGTTAGACAAGGTAAGAAGAAAAGACAAGACTGGATGAAATAAGACAAGGCAACTTAGACAAGATAAACAAAGAGACAATTCTAAGTAGGACAGGAGAAGGTCAGATAAGATAATATAAGACTCAACAGGAAAAGACAAGATGAGACATAAAAACTAAATAAGATAAGACATTACAAGAGACATGGCTAGACAAGACAACACAATGCAAGACAGGAAATGAGAAAACAAGACAAGAATGGATAACACAAGATTACTTAGGCAAGATAAAACAAGATAAGACTAGATTTGAGTCTTAATAATAAATAAAGAATTAAAAGGTTTATGCCATAAATAAGAGAAGACGCTACAAGACAAGACAGAATAAGGTACTGCAATGCATAAGATAAGACAAAAGTTAGCAAAAGTTAACAAAATAAGACAAGACTAGATAAGATAAGAAGAGACAAAACAAGAGGAGGTAAGAGAAGATACCACAAGATAAGACAGGATAAGGTAAGACAAGGGAAGATAAGAGAAGAAAAGTTAAGACAGAACTTCTCATGACAAACCGTGAAATTATAATCAAAAATAGGGTGAGATAATATAAGACAAAATAATATAAGACAAGATAAGATAGAAAAAGGCAGCAAAGTTAAAAAGAAAAGATAGCAAAGTTAAAACAAGGCAAGATAAGTAAAGAAAAAAAAAAGGTAAGATAGGACTTCACATGACAAACCATGAAAGTGTAACATAAGACAGGGTGACATAACATAGGACAAGATAAGATAGAAAATAAGGCAAGATAAAAGAAGAAAAGAGAAGGTGAGACCGGACGATAGAACAGAATGTAAGAAAGTATAAGACAAGTTAAACCAGGATAAGATAAGATGAGAAAATACCATAAGATAGGATAAGGCAAAATGAGATGAGATGACACAGGATGAGATTAGATGAGAAAACAAGATGGGATGAGATGAGATAAAAGACAGAGATTAGAAGACAAAATGAGATGAGATAAGATAATATAAGACAGGGTTAGGGTTAACCCTAACCCTAACCCTAACCCTATGAAATGAGATGGGATGGGAAGACACCATAAGATAGGATAAGACAAAATGAGATGAGATGAGATGAGATGAAATGAGATGAGATAAATAAGATAAGACAAGACAGAATAAGGTAAGATACAGTAAAGACAGATACAAGAAAAAAAAGACTCTTAAAAAAAAAATAATAATAATTTATGACAAAAGCATAGAATTCCAAATTATTATACACACACCAACTCCCAATTGGCTAGTATCTCTTTAAATGACAGGTGAGACTGGGAAAAAAAAACCCTCCCAACAAGAGATTATGGCCAGTTTGTTTAAAAGATTCCTTGGTTCCCGTATCATCCTTGGGATTCGAACACGCAACCTGCTGTCGTGATAATAAGGACGAACTCAGACACTGTGTTGTTGTTATGAATGAGATTTGTCTATTTTCTCCTCGGGGGATGTAAACATTAGCGCCGTACTGTATATAGAAATGCGCTGTAATGTACAGGCAGCGTGTTACAGTGAGTCAGTGGACGGCAGCGGGGAGGTCGTTAGACGAGTAAATAAGCCGAATGTCTTCGCCGCACGAGTCGTGTTTACAGTGAGTGGAGCGCGGCCACCTGTCTCTTTCACTCACACACCAACACACACGCACACACATAGACAAGCAGGATTTACTGCATTACAGTGCACCATTTCCTGCACTAGCTTAGGCTGAAAACAATGAGAGAAAGGGAGAGAGAGAGAGAAAGACAGAAAGAGACTAACCAAGTGGGGTCGAGAAATGAGAGAGAAAAAGAGAGCAAGACGGAGAGGGGGAAAAGGAAACAGGGAGAGGAAAGCAGTGTTACATAAGCAAAGCCCCGTCTGTGATCATGACTCCAGGCCAAGTGACAAATGACGCACAGAAAGCAAGAGAGAGAAAGAGAGAGAGATAGAGAGAGAGATTGAGCGAGGGATACTGAACAGTGAGGAAGTTTGAAGGAGAGAAAGAATGAAAGAAATAAAGAGGAGGACAGGGACTGGACATAGGAGAGACAGACGCCTGTGTGCAGACTGGAATGTTGTTGTTTGGGGACGGAGTGATGGAGAGAGTGAGTCAGTGACAGACTGTAGCACGAATGTGTAAGATAGCTGAGGAGTGACAGAGTGAAGAAGTGAGAAAGTGAGCGAGTGAACGAGTGGGCAAGGCTGTCGGACCAGCATGTTAGTGGGCGAGGCACTAATTACACTTTTCCTCCGTGGCAGTCCAAATCCAGCATCCCCTGTCTGTATCTGTTGTGTACCAGTAATAATAATAATAATAATAATAATAATAATATCATCTATGACATCAGTGGGTTTAAAATATCTAAGAAATCCTTCTTGGACATGTTTCGGTTGCATCGTTGTTACCATGGTTACAACACAAGGAACGCCGGAGATTCTTTACTTGCTGTATCAACAGCTGTGCTAATCAGGAGTCTGACCTTTCAGCAGTGAGGCAGAGTGAGACAGGTGGAGTGGAGTCGGATTCACTGCTTTAACGGGTGTAAGAACAGCTGTAGAAGTGTTTTCTGGCATTTTCGATCACGATGGAAAGAATTAATCAGCGACTTCTAAAAGAAAGTCACTAATCAGCTTAAACTTACTGCATGTCACAGTCAGCTGTCTACCTCAAAGTGTGAACGATGGACGACAGGAATTCTCCTGCCGAGTTTGGAGAAATTATCTACAATAACGTCCTGTTCAACATTCCCGAAATCATGGGACATCTCAGACACCAGTATATTATCACGTAAATGCTTTTGACTATCTAAGAAACTCCTTTGACTTTCTCAGACACCAGGATATTACCAGGAACGGTAGCTGCTTTTAATCGTCTCAGATGCCAGTATATTAGCGTGTGACTGTTTTGTACTATCTCAGGTGCCAGGATATTATCATGTGACCATTTCTGACTATTTCAGACGCCAGTATATGATCACATGACCATTTTAGACTATCTCAGAAACCGGGATATTATCACGTAAACATTTTTAAATATCTCGGAGACCAGGATAAATGTTTTTGGCTATCTCAGAAACCAGGATATTATCACGTGAATGTTTTTACTATCTCAGAAACCAGGATATTATCACATTAACTTTTTTGACTATCTAGGAAACCAAGATATTATCACGTGAATGTTTTTACTATCTCAGAAACCAGGATATTATCACGTGAACTTTTCTATCTCGGAGACCAGGATAAACGTTTTTGACTATCTCGGAAACCAGGATATTATCACGTGAATGTTTTTACTATCTCAGAAACCGGGATATTATCACGTAAACATTTTTGAATATCTCGGAGACCAGGATTACTGTTTTTGGCTATCTCATTAACCAGGATATTATCACGTGAATGTTTTTACTATCTCAGAAACCAGGATATTATCACGTGAACTTTTTTGACTATCTCGGAAACCAGGATAAACGTTTTTGACTATCTCGGAAACCAGGATATTATCACGTGAATGTTTTTACTATCTCAGAAACCGGGATATTATCACGTAAACATTTTTGAATATCTCGGAGACCAGGATATTATCTCGTGGAAGTTTTTGACTATTTCAGAAACCAGTATATTATCACATGAACTCTTTTTGTATCTCAGACACAAGTATATTATCATGTGACAGTTATGGACTATCTCAGATGCCAGGATATTATCACGTGACTGGTTCTAACTACCGTTATTTTTTATTTATTTTATATTTAATTTTATTCCTCATTTTGACCAGTCCTAGGCTAGTACATCATGGAACTCTTTCTGACTAACATTTTATTCTGTATCTGACCAAGGGAATGGAGTAGTAAAAAAATCAAATGTGAAAGATGCAAAAAAATAAATAAATAATCCAAAAATAAAATCGATGGAAATAATCCTTGCAGGTACGGCAGTGACATGAACTTCCTACATCAGCATTCAGCTCTGGCCAGATGCCCTGAGCATCAAGCCACTTAAAGACAGACAGAAAGACAGACACACAGTTGTAGAGAATTTGGGAAACTAAAAAAAAAATCTCTTGAACCAAAAAAACAAAAACAAAAAACAAGCAACCCAGCCCCTGAACTAACTGAACATGGGAATGAAAACAGATTCATTATTCATAAAGAGAGTGTGAGAGGTGAGTGTCTGACATATCCCAAAAACTACTCAAGTCCCCTTGACAATCTATGTAGATTAAAAATTCACACACACACACACACACACAGATAAATAAGATGGCTGGGAATTCAGACTATAACTACTATACAGATAAACTGTACTATATAGTATAATAAGAAATAAATCAATAAAATTTTTAAAGAAAATAAAAGGTTTGCATAATTCAATTAAACAAGGTTTTTTTTTTTTTTATTGTGCAGTTTGTAAAACACATGCAGTTACTGTACGTACCCAGAGTTCTGTTGGGTGGCTCCGGGGTTGTCATGGGGATGTTTGCTCTTCTCCGGGGGGGTTTCTGAGTTAGACGTCGTAGAGGACTGCGAGGATACGGACTCGTTACTGCCCAGAGAGCTTTCATCAGGGCCCGGAGAGACATTCTCAGAGGACGGAGGTGCTGCAAAGGAGGTGAGGTAGAGAGACAGGCCAGAGCTTTGAGTTAGTTAGGACTTTAATGAACACAATATGAGGTGATGATAATTAACTAAATTTGACCTGAAATAAAGGTGGGGCAACGATGTGTGTGCGTGTTGAAAACTATACTTATTTTAAGATGGAACTAAAGTTTAAAAAAATCACCACGGCTTGCATGACTGGTGTGACTGAGGCTCAAATGGTGCAGGAGCGTCTCTGAAGAATGACAGAACAATCATCAAACTGCAAAGCTCTAGCTGTGAGTTTAGTGTGTGTGTGTGTGTGTGTGTGTGTGTGTGTGTTATTCATTTTTTAAGATGCAGTTTCAGCTGACTCTCCTTCACCTTCACACACATCTCAGTCACGTCATACGTTATCACCTGTGATGTTTTTAAAAAGATCGAGATCAGCACATCGCTTCATTTCAAAGTGTGTGATACCCGTCACTGGGGTTTTTAAACCCCCGCCCCCCCAAAACAGCTCACTCTATCTCATGCATAACAAAGACTTTCTAAGCATTTATGCTCACGTTTCTCGACTCAAAAACTAATTTATTTTTCTAATTATTATCGTATGTAGTGCTTAATATTGTAAATATCAGATAAACTTTGGTTATTTGACGTGTATCAGACTTGAGGAACAGATGTGAACGATGCTGAAAGGTATGCATGTAAACCTAGCAGGGTGTGTATTCAGGTCATTTGAGGGCAACAAGTGCATTCGTATTAAAGACGGTCACGGGTCACGTGCGGTTACGAATGTGCACTGTCTAGACACACGGACCTGATCTAAGCAAAATATCAAAAGACTGAATCACCATACTGAAACTCAGAGCTAATCACATTAGGCTCCCAGGTAACACTTCGAGGTGAATTTTTTTTTTTCTGCTTTTATCCGAAAAAGTCTCGTTGCACCTCTCGGAAATTCCACACCAGGATTTTTCTTAGCAGACTCGGGGTGGTCTGATCAGGGTGGTTCAGTCTTATTCAGATAGACATCTCTGATTTACCAGACGTTTTTACATTGGAACACATTTCAAAGTATCGGTAAACAGCGCTTTTAATCGGGTGTCTGGAGAATTACTAATTGCGTCCGGCAATCACGGGATGATGGATGATTTGGAAGAGTCACTCAAACAACTTCCCAGTTTGGGTTGTGTAACATTTTTTATCGTTTGAAGCGTCTTTACTTGAAAACCAGGCCAAGAGAAACAAGAAAATTAAAAAAGAACTAAAAAATATAACTACAGGGCCTTGCAAAAGTATTCACACCCCTTAAACATTCCCACATTTTGTCACGTTACAACCACAAACGTAAATGTATTTTATTGAGATTTTATGTAATAGACCAACACAAAGGGGCACTAAATGGGGCACTTATTTTAAAAAAATCTGAAAAGTGTGGTGCATTTGTCTTCAGCTTCCTTTACTCCGACAACCATAACTAAAATCCAGTGGAACCAATCTCCTTCAGACGTTACCTAATTAGTACTGTACACAGAGTCTACCTGTGCGTAATTTAACCTCAGTATAAATACAGCTGTTCCGTGAAGCTCTCAGAGGTTTGTTAGAGGACATTAGTAAACAAACAGCATCATAAAGCCCAAGGAACACGTCAGGCAGGACAGGTCAGGGATAAAGCTGTAAAGTTTAAAAAAGCAGAGTAAAAAATATCTCAAGCTTTGAGCATCTCACGGAGCACTGCTCAATCCGTCATCCAAAAATGGAAAGAGTATGACACAACTGCAAACCTACCAAGACATGGCCGTCCACCTGAACTGACAGGCCGGGCAAGGAAAGCATTAATCAGAGAAGCAGCCAAGAGGCCCATGGTATCTCTGGAGGAGCTGCAGAGATCCACAGCTCAGGTGGGAAAATCTGTCCACAGGACAACTATTAGTCGTGCATTAAACAAATCTGGCCTTTATGGAAGATTGAGAAAAACAAAGGCGTTGTTGAAAGAAACCCATAAGAAGTTCTAAATCCAACTGAGAATCTGTGGCAAGACTCGAAAAGTGCTGTTCACAGACGCTCTTCACCCAATCTGACTGAGTTTGAGTTTTTTTTGCGAGGAAGAAAGGGCAAAAATTTCACTCTCTAGATGTGCAAAGCTGGCAGAGACATTCAGCTGTAATTGCAGTAAAATGTGGTTCTACAAAGTATTTAATTGA
>JAOTRS010000039.1:26377839-26388602 GCA_028565755.1 Dinotopterus cunningtoni | reverse complement strand
ACACACACACACTATTGGGGAAAAAAACATACACAATGTATCCAGCATACAGCCCTGAGGGATACCCAGAACAAAAATACTTTTAATTGTTGTAATGTTATGGTGAGCAGATATTTACAGACAGAGTCTCCCGTGTCAGAGATTTGTAACAGTGAGGAATTTTTCAGACACAGGTCAAGCTGTGTTATTTATTTGGATTATTTGTTTTAAGAAAGTATGATGGGTGTTTATGTCAAACCGGGACTTCTGGTGAACAAAGGCTTAAAAGTGATTGACTTTTACAGAAGGCTTTAAGCACAGTACAAGATGAAACTGTTAACCACATTAACATTTGAACGGTGCAACTTTAGAAACATTCTGCGAGTAGAATGATTGATTCTTGAAAATCTACAGATAACTTGTCTCCAACTTGTGGAAGAGACACATCTGTCTGTGGGAACTGTACATACAATCATTCACCAGTACCACTCGTACATAACTCATCTGGGAGTTATTGCAACACACCCCATAAAGTCCCGACCTCATTCCAAGCCATTTACACGTGTTTGGGGCATTAAGGGAGTTCCTGGGAGGCCAGGGTTTCATACATGAAGAAGGCACAGATGATCACAGCTCCAGTGTACTGAGAAAAACTTCTACCTTGATGGTATTCAAGCACTAGTGAAACACTGTTATTATGTAAGCGAGAATAAGAACTAACTTGTCTTGTGGATGGTCCATAGCAATAAATGCACAATGTGTTCTTTATTAAAACTTCAGAAGGTCAGGCAGTATTTTCTTAAAACAGCTGTCAAGTGCTGTTCCTTCCATCCTTCTTCCAGAACAGTTAAAGCAGAGAGACGTTACTATAAGTTGAATAAAAACCCAGCATTCTGCGTGTTAATATTAAATAACTGCTGATTGTGGTTAAGCTTGTTCTTTCCTCCTTTAACCCGTGTTTGCTTGTGTGTTGCATTAATAACTCCTCTCCCGTGTGTGTTTCCTGCAAAATGCCGCATCAAGATTTTATGCGTGACTATATTTTTCATGACTCATTTGTACATTTCTGTTTTACAAAGATGGGTCATTACTATTTCACCAAGTGGCGTTGTATCTACCTTTCAGACGCTTGAACAGAGAGACACAGACATCTGACTCAGATGAGACGAGACATTTCCTCAAACCTGGCTGGATATAAATCAAACACAGCTGTGCTCCGAGTCTGTATTGTAGTTTGGGTTGTATCCCAAAGGAACTAACACGTACGTATACAAATTTGCCCAAACATGACAATGCTGATATTCTAACACTGATATTTGTATTTTAACTTTAAAGCAGGGCTTCATCAGAAATGATGTAAATGTCATACAGTAGACGATCATCTGTTCTTTGTTGAAAAAGTGTAACTTTCGGATGATTTCGTTGCGTCTCAGACAGCGAACAGCCGCCACCGTAGCCAACCCTAAACTCTTCTGGGACGTCTCTGGCCTCAGTAACCCACATCTGGTGTTTTTTTTTTTTTTCCTTCCAGACACCACCCTGAATGAGCGAATCCATTAATCTTTCCTGCTGAGTGTTTCATGGGAACTGATTTTACAGTCACTGCAGGGTGTTACTGCGGCCCATGAATCATATCGCTTTTTTCTCTGTGAGAAAAAGTAAGACTGCTTAATTAATTTTCCAGGCACACAAACGTCATATCGTTATTACAAAATAACTACGTAATACACTATCTGATGTGTTGTACTATTCTACATGTTATGATATATTTACTGTACAAGGACAAAACCAAAAATACGAAATCAAGGGGCATGAATTTCTTTGCTCGGTTTAAGAAAACAATCTTCAGCGTCATATGTTCCTTATTAGATGGAGAATTTTAAGAGGCAATGACAAACCACAAGCTATATAACCCGTTTAAATATATGTATATTCATATAAATATAAATGTATTTATATTTAAATGCAAATCAGGCTGCGTTACGTCTGACAGTATTATGTAGAGCTCTGATCCAAACACTGCATGTTTATTTAAAACAAAAAAAAGACCCTTTTTAGTAACAAAAACCCACCACTTTATAGTTCTTGCCCCGACTCTGACCCCGTTCTTGAAATCCTACACTTTCTCCTCAGCTGAGCCTCAGGGTTAAAGGTCCAACCATTGAAGGTGTCATGTGTTAAACTGAACTGAACAAAATCACAGCCCTATACAGCACTCTGTCTGGTTTCTCATGTGCGTCACTGAGCAATCAGGACTCCGGTTAAATATAACAGATGCTGCGAGATCAGGAAAAGTGATATGAGGAAATTTTGTTTAAGTTCAGAGTTTAGTGAAGAACGCCTAATTGTGTGTGATATCCGACTAACATCTGAAAAAAAAAAAGATTTCTGGCAACATTTCAGTATCCTACATACTGTAGCTGTCATATAGTGTTATAGCTTATTAAAGTTTCATTGGCTGCTTTAGTGTTTATATATTATACTCTACATTGGAAATGTTTAAATCAGCAGCAATATTTTTCAATTATTTAAGAACCCAAAAACTATTTAAATTTGTCTTATACACCATGAACAATTACATCTTTTTGGTATTGCCAAAGCATGATAGTAAATACAGTGCATGCCACAAGAACAACCGAGTTACATCTAAAAAGTACCTGTCCACACTGAGTGCGCATAGATTCAGCACTGTGATGCCCACTGACGCTTTTTGAACAAACGGCACCAGCTTACACAGAAAGAGCCCAAAAGAGGTGTGGTCCAGCGGCCATCTTCCCATCAGAAGCTGCAAGAAAAACAAAGTGAAATTAAAGAATAAATTCTTAGTAAAATGCATTACAAGTTCCAGTGTCTAATTGATATTTTAAGAGCCAAAAGCCAGGACTACAACAGCTCTCCTAATTGTATACATTAGGACTAAGCAGACAATCCCTCTACTGTACATAACATGTTGTGTATATGTGTGGTTTGTGGTGAAACCATAAAAACAGTACTTTATGCTTAATATAAAAAGATGGGAATATTGTCAATGGTTTAAAAAATACTGTATTTATTGTGAATTATGTCCTACATACATTTTTTCATTCTTTCATTTGTAAATGATTTTTCAACTGGAAAGTTTTACAAAGTTTATTAATTGCTCTACACTTAGGGCAGTGGTGGCCTAGCTCTGGGTTGCTGATCATAGGGTCAGCGGCTTGAGCCCCATCACCACTGGGTTGACACTCTTGGGACCTTGGACAAGACCCTTAACTCTATGCCCCACACAACGCAGCCACTGTATGCAGTGCCGGTCCCAAGCCTGGTTAGGAAATGAGAGGGTTGAGACAGGAAGGGCATCCGGGGTAAATCTTGTGCCAGATCTTTCAGATCAAATGGTCCCATGTGGCAACGCCTAGGATAAAAGGGACAGAGCCCCCACCCACACCCCAGAAAATAAAACTGCCTTACACACAGAGATTTTTTTTATATAAATAAAACAACAATAATTAGCAAAAGAGAATAAAGTGCATTAGCATTAAAGCCTAAAATAAGTGCATAAGTCCTTCATCAGCTCTTAAAAGTGTCCAAATCACTTGCATGTATAGCTCTGTACAAAAGTCTTAAACCCCCATCGTTTCTTCATATGAAATGAAATGAAATGTTATAGATTAAATGAAAGAAATGTGAACAAATCTTTTACTTCAACAGGCTGCAAAATGTCTTAAAAATTTACAAGATAAAACAATTCCTTGTTTACGTAAAAACCTCAGCAGCGACCTCATTTCTCCTCTCGTCTATTCCAACCATTCAACATTCAGCATCAGCAGTATACTAATCATTAACCTGATTGTCTGTCATCATCTGCACCAGTTTCTCTCTGGTTCATGCCTTAAGTTAGATGTTTTTTTATGCTTGATTGTTTCATAGGTCACTGCGTGGTTTAACAAACAAACAAACAAACAAACAAACAAAAAAAAACATTCCTCTGACATTCCTCAGGTACAGAAAATGAGAGACAAAGTCCTTCAGGAAGCCTGGAGACCTAATCATTAAGACTACATTAAACGAATGGTCTGGTTGACATGGTCTATTAAAAATCTGGCTCTTTGGAAGTAAAGACTATTGCACGGTACTGTACATGTATATAGTATAGGTTACTGTGCTACTGTTTAAATATGTCTTTGCCTCACTGCTCTAATAGCCAATATAAGACATTGAGGCAATGCAGCCTTTGCACAGTTACTTTTATATTATTCTTAGCATGGCTTACGTGTTTTTGGGTTATTTATTATTCTTTGAATAGCAGATTATTATACTGTCTATACAGATATGCAACAATCCTCACAAATCTCCTTAAGCAAGTGAAAGAAAGGCTTTAAACTGTATTAATAAAAAAAAGGTTTTGCCTCAGAGTCTTGACAAATGTAAACAAAACTTCTAGACATAACACATTTCCTATTTTAAAACGGAAATGCGTCATCGACCTGAATGCAACTTGCCCTTTGCCTCCTTCAGCTAAGCCCAGGGAGTCATTTTCCTTTTACTGCTTTAGTTTCTACATTAAATCACTTATTTAAACATCATTGCAGTCTAATGTCATATCTTTGTCTGAATTCAAATGAAATACGATGCACTTTTTCCCCCTCTAACTTTTCTAAAATCCCTTCTTGGGTTTAAAGTTCAAGCCTATTTTATTGATAACGTTACTTCTGCCACTTCTAAGCTTTTGAAACGTCTCGTTTTTGATGGGATAAGGCAGTGGCACGATCCATGATCCATGATGCATCGTCCATATGCTAGCTAATCTAATCCTGATTCTGCTCTCGCATCCTTTAGCCTGTGATCTATTACAGGAACCCAAGAAGGACAAAGAGATCTCATGCTACTCCAAGTTCCTGTGGTCTGGTGGTCTGAAAGGCTGTTATGGCTTTGACGAGACTCTTGTGAATAGGAACTGGCTTTTGTTAAACAGGAGGAAGGAAGATTGAGCACGATGCATTTAGAGGATGAAACTCTTCACGGGTGCATCCTGACTACGTTAATACGCAGCACAGTGAAGCAGAGTGTGTGTGTGTATATACAGTATGAGAATGAATGGGTGCAGATTTGTTTGTCTAAACCGTGAGTCACTGTCATAAACAGGCCGGGCATACCAGGTCACTGTAGAAACAAATACGGCCAATAGGTTTAAATAAACAGATCTTTTCTCATTAATAGATTACGGTTTTTATACAACAGTCTTGTTTATTACTTAATACAGTAGGTGTTTAGTAATTTTTTATAACAGCAACTCTAGCAACAACATTTATGTTAATGCACTTTTTATCTATGATACATTATCCTTACACATTGGCTTGTTTGTTTATTTCTTAAACAAAAATGAAAGGAAATATTTATCCAGGGTTTTTAAGGAGTCTCCTGTGTCAGTTCAGAACTTTGAATTTTAAACTTTCTAGGTAACAAGAATTTTTGTCTAAGTGAGATAAAAGAGATGCTGATGAGGGAACTGTTATAATGTAAAAAATAAAAGGATCTAACTTCTTTCACAGACTTTTTCACGACTTTAAATGTAACTCACTCACTCACTCACTCATCATCTATACTGCTTTATCCTGCATACAGGGTCAAGGTGGGGTCCGTCTCGTGCACTAAGTGTCCTGAGGGTCTATCTCAGGACACTTAGTGCACGAGACGGGGTACACTCTGGACAGGGTGCCAATCCACCGCAGGACACGCACACATACTACACACACTACGGGCAATTTGGGAAAAAGCAATTAGCCTAATCTGCATTTTTTTGGACTGTGGGAGGAAACCGGAGTACCTGGAGGAAACCCATCAAGCACGGGAAGAACATGCAAACTCCATGCACAAAGACCAGAGGCGGGAATCAAACCCGGACCCTGGATGCGCAAGGAGACAATGCTAACCATTAGGCCACTGTGGTGCCTATAAACATAACTAAAAATGTATAAAATGTATGATTAAATGCATAAGACGGTGTAATCATTGTTAAACTGTTATGATATGAGAAAAACAGTGGCATCGGATCTCTTTGCACGTCCATGTGGTTGGTTGGTTCAAATCCTAACATATGACTAAAGAACGGGTAGATGGTGTGATAAGAGGAATATAACACATTTATTATTATAAAATATTCATTTTTTTCAAGGTGGGGACCAGATGTATATTTCCCTACAACAGCACATCCTCAAGTGTTTTACCCTCCTGCTCTCAGATCTCCAATTGTATGAAATCATCAGGCTCAAAGTACACTATGCATCGGATTACGCTCACATGGCCTGCGTAAGTCGATATTTGACCCTGTTAAATATTTCAGTGTTGTTTAAGACTGCCCTGAAGGATTGAAGAAGATAAGCGAGCAGAGTTTAATGGGTGATAACGCATCATATCGCGTAAGGCCAGTGCTCTTGGTGTTTGTTTTAGCTGGCCTGATTCATGCTTCCCTCATCAGTACACACTGTCTGACCTTCAGTACGCTGTTCTCGGAGATTGAGTTCTGAGTGGCTGTTTCATTTTACAGTTTTTATCACTGCTATATCACACACACACACACACACACACACACACACACACACACACACACACACACACACTTTTCACTTTCTACTGTTTCTTTCTGTTATGTCACTGATGTACAAAGAATGTAGTTTATATGATATTTATATGAAAAAGTGAAACTAGTCAAATAAGATTTTACAGATAAGCAATGCAAAGTTGAGAATACCCAGAAAAAAAACATGATAAGAAAAAACATATATTTAACATTTGCCACTCATTTACACTTTTATAGCCTAAACATGATTTGGATTAATATTTACTTTATAAATAAAAGTCACGCTCATGTCTACATAATTATTTTACATTAAGATATATAGATATATTTACATTTCCCTCCCCAACATTTGTGCATGCACATTTGTGGCAACTATAAAACATTTAGGCAGATGCCATTATCCAGAGCTACTTACGTTTCTATCTGATTATACACCTGAGTAGTTTAACGGTTAAGGGTCTTGCGCAAGGGCCCCACAGGGACAACTTGGTGGGATTTGAACCTAGAACCTTCCAAACCACAGTCCAATGCCATTTTGGAAGCCTCAATTACAGAATTCAATAAGGAACAAAATTTCTGAGCTTGATAAATGTTTTAAAATACAAACTAAATGCATTTTTTATTTTGCAATATTCAATAAGTCTCCTACATACAGAAATTTAAGTTACAACCTTTTGAAGATACGAACATGTGTTTGCATGGTGATGAAGCTGGTACTGCAAGGACCAATAACGATGGAGATGAAATAAAAAATTGAAAAGAAAAGATGACAGATGTTGCTCATTCTTTTAACATGAATCGTTCAACCATCAAAACAATGTACTGTAATATACTGTGTATAGCTAATTGTGTTAGCATCTTAGTACCTAGAAAATGTTTGTTGGACTTACAAACAAACTGGAGTTCTATTATGAGAGCTTGTTTGTATGTTGGGGACTTATTGTATATTATGGTTAATTTTCATTATATATATTGACATTGCTCATTACTTGTTACAGTGGCACCTGGAAGTGGAAGTGGGTGGGAAATGCTGTATTAGGCAGCGAGTGAACATTTTGTTGACTGACTTTGACAAGGGCTGAATTGTGATGGCTATATGACTGGGACAGAGCAACTCTAAAACTGCAGCTCTTGTGTGAGGTTTCTGCTCTGCAGTTCAATCCACCCCCACCTTGTAACACACAGGACATAAACAATGTGCTTTTGATGGCTTTGTGCCAAGTCAATAGGTCAGAGCTGTCTTGGGGGCAAAAAGGGGACCTACTGTACTTCATATTAGGTGGGTAGTCATAATGTTATGGCTGATTTGTATGTATGAAAAATGTGTATATTAGCATAAAATAACAGTATTTTTTTCTTTTGGAGATCTGCAGTCATTATAACTAACAACTAACTGACGATAGCAAAAAACCTGTACAAAAACTGTACTTTAAACATTATTTACATATGTCATTTTTTTAAAACAGGTACAGTTTGCAAAATGTGAAATGATCAAATGGCACACAGGAAGCATCACTTTCTATTCTGTTTATTAATAAATACTGACGTAAAAAGTACGAGTCAAAAATTTGGACACAAGCTTGGATTTCTTTTCTACATTCCAGAACAATACTGGATTACTTTCAAAAATATGAAATAACACATGGCATTGGGTAATTAATTAACAACAACAGCAGAAACAGTTATTTTAAGACATGAAAGTCAGCTGTTTTGAAAAAGTTCTTGCAAGAACAGTAATGTCAAGTGCATTTGCAAAACCTATCAAGCACCGTGATGGACCTGGCTCTCATAAAGACCTTCCCAGGAAAGCAAGACCAAAACTTACCTCTGCTGCAGAGGAGAAGTTCATTAGACTTACCAGTAATGTCAAGTGCATTTGGTCAGTTAACAAACAGCACCTCAGATTAGAGCCGTTATGAATCTTACAGAGCATTCAGTAAGTAGCAGACACATCTCAATATCAACTGTTCAAAAGAGACTATTACTGTATATTTTGACGCCTTCAGGATTGTTTTACAGTGTTGAAAGAAATAAAAATCAGGAAAGATTATGGAATTAGAAAGGGTGTCCAAACTTTTGACTGGTGCTGTATGTCATTAACTAAATCTCATATGTGTGCAAATATTGCAATGTAATTTAGATTGTGTCGGTTCTGTTCCCTTTTAACAAACCAGGTTCTAACAAACATCCTTGAAGACTATTTTGTTTTTAACTTTTGACTGATGCATATAAGACTTTGCTTTCATAAAATCCAACAAGCAGAAATCTAAGAACTTTTCTCTACCTTTGAAATATATTTTTTAAATAAGCAAATTATGGCTCCTCAGCCTTTTTTGATCATCTCTGTGCTCTTCATCATTAGCCGATACACATGAGCAAACAACATGCCTCCAGCTGACCTGAGATGGACAGCACACTTGAAATCATTTAGGAATTTGGCTAAAATCTATTGCTGTTGTTTTTCAACATGATCAGCAGACCATCATGATTGTAAGAATCAAAGTAAATCAATTAAACTGAGTCATTAGAGCGACTATGAAACAATCAATAGATGCAAGCTGGAGGTTGTTAGGAAGCATAAACAGACTGCTGAGCTCAGCATTTGCAAACAGCCTGTAAGACCTCAGTAGGGCAAAGCAAAATTACATCATGCAAATCTGGAACAGTAATTGGAGAGTACACCAACATCTCAGGATTTAACCTCAACAACAGATAGACCCCAAGTTCAGAAAACACAGTTCTCAGATATACTCAGATCATCTAGATAGGTGAAGCTGTACCACACTGGACCTTAGAACAAATCCAATCTTAGCTGAAGTGACTTTACCTTGCTGGAAGAAAATGCTCCAAGACCCACTGTACTAAAGCAACCATTTTCCCCCATGGAATATTATAGACTGGTTGGATCAATCCCTCAACCTGAGCTCTCACTGAACACAATACTGAGGGCAAGATGCCCCTCAAACAACCAGTAACTAAAAATAACTGCAATATTAAAGACCTGGCAAAGCATCAGCAGGTTAGAAACTAGCCTTGGGAAAGATCTCTCTATTGCAAATGATTTGAAAACATGTACACTCTTTGAAGACAGAGAGAAAAAATAGATTTCCTAAGGGTTCTTTGGGGTAGTTAAAGGTTCTTTCAACTGTGATTCTTTAAAGCCCCTTTATTGTGGGGTTCTGTATTGGATGTTTATGGATTTCCCCAATGGGATAAACTGAAGAACATTTAAGGGTCTTATTCGTTAAGTATTGTGTTACTTGGTCAACTTCTTGATCAATAAAGATAGTATCTTCATTTCAAGCCAAAAGTTTTTGCACTTTTTTTTAAAAGACTGAAAATGCTTAGAACAAAACACTAACTTTTCAACACACACATGAACCAGCAGACAATATACACGGCCAAAACATGGTATTGGTGTTTAAAAGGGTCCCACCTACTGTAGGTGTAGTGTTTAAACTTTTTTGAATTAATTTTTTAATGATCTTAATTGTCGTTCAGATGAAACTTGTCCGATTTAGATTTTATATGAAAAGACATAAACATGAAAAGTGTATTTTTTTAAAATGCAAAATTGTGCAAATGATCTAATCCTTGCTTGAGTAAGATATTGCAACATGAATTTGACCAGGTTATGGACACTAAAGATTTTTGTGTGGAAAAATCCTTAATTTTAAGCAGAATCATTTAATTTAAGCAACAATTTTTTATACTTCTTATGCCTCTAGAAGCTTACACCAATTCAATCAATGCTCATAAAGAAATATAAACATTTGCATATTTGCAAAACTTGCATTTTAAATGCACACACATTTTTTGTTCTACATGGATAACATCAGCACCAATACTGTGTTTTGACCGACAGACAATATTTAATTAACAGAGAACAAAGGGTGCCTTTTTCTCTCTGAATATTAAACTTACTATCTACATCTTTTCTTCATTTGTACCCTAATCTCCACTTTCCAAATTAATCAGGACACTCAGATTCTAGCTAACAAACAAAGAAACTACTTAAACAGACATTGGTGATGGCAGAGCACTTGTTAGAGCTCTCTAGCTCCCATCACATTTGCTAGTTTTGAGAACTGTGAGAGCTGATCATTATTTTTCAATTTATTTATTACCATTTTTCACAACTGCTAATCACAGATCACCACATCAAATCAATGAACACTATTGTTTTCAGTTTCCAATTAATGACCACTTTTGTTTACACCATAAA
>JAOTRS010000039.1:26194934-26206717 GCA_028565755.1 Dinotopterus cunningtoni | reverse complement strand
GTTAAATCAAAAAAATCAATGATTTTTGACAGAATTAATTTCTCACATGATTTTTGCAGGAATAGTTTTTCAAGTGTGATTTTTCCATTATTTATTTAAATAACACATGACTTTTAACATTTTTGTTTACTATATTTATTCATAATTTATTTTTTTGCACGTGGTATTTAGCATATGAATTCATTTTCATATTTAACCTTTTTTTCATGCCAGGAATTTTTGCTTAACTCGATTCATTTAGTTTCACATGATTTTCTTTTAAACAATCCATATAGTTTCCCATGTTATTCCCCCTCCCATTATTGATTTATCATGATTCATATGTGATTTTGTTTTTCGCAGGATTAATTTGTCATGTGCTAATAATTTTGCAGATGATTTTATTGTTACAACCTATTTTTCCCCACCTAATTTATATATTGTCATGTGTGACCTTTTACACAATTCATTTATTCCCATGTTTTATACCCCCACAGGCATGATACTTTTTTTTTTTTACTTGATTTTTCCCCCCATAAGATTAACTTATTTTTATGTTAATTTTTCTAAATGTTTATTTGAAAGTGTGCCTGTTCAAACTCAGGTTGTGTTTAAACAGTATTCATTATTTTCCCTAATGTAATTCTTACAATCCATTCTAAATGTTTTCTATTGTTGATGCTTTTCATTTTAAATATCAGCATCTGAATGAACATATTAATGTGCTCATGATGCAAATTTGTAGTCGAGAATACAAGGATGATGAAGCATTTCTGTGTCACACAGACACATAATAGACTCAGCAATTCAATCTCCACTGCTGTAATCTGATTCAACTCTATCGGATTATTTAATAAAAATGCATCACACTATCATGAAAACAGATCGTGTGTGTCAGTTCGCCTGGCGCAGTGAGGTCACAGGTGTAATGCTATCACGTTCGCGCCACGTTCCGCGCCCTTATGGTCACTTCCTATGAATTGAGTGGATTGATCCACATACAAATTAGGTTTGTCCTCAAAGGGCTCCCGTCGATACATTGACTCCTTTTATGAGGCCCATCAAACAGCCATTATGGGGATCAGCAGGGCGTGTCCTGGGGGAAAACTCCACTGCTGACGGATGGGAGAAAAGAGGAGGGGAGAGGATGGAGCGAGAGGAGGGGTAAGCAAGATAGGAGGTGTCTACGCCTTGGTCATCAGTTACAATGTGTCAGGAAGCAGGGCTTCAGCTTCTGCAACAATACTGATCTAATTCAGATTAATTATTAGATAACTTTTCATAAAGCCCTGAAATTGACATCAGTGCACAAGATGCATTCTGGCATGGACCTTTAATTTGGTTAGTATAACACACACACACACACACACACACACACACACACACACACACACACACACACAAATATAAAAATCCGCTTGGTCATAAGGAAAACTGGGCTTTTTTTTTTTAAGTTTACTACTTATTTCTATTTTATATTTTTGAAATGATTTGGGGGTGGGGGGTGATGTCTGTTTGATGTCATAATAAATATCTTTATGAACATGCCACCCAAGTAATCACACATCATCATCATCATCATCATCATCAGGAACAGGTGCACTAATCTTTACAGATGATGGACCTTATGATGGCAGCAGCAGAACAAATTCTGAAGCCAACACAAACATCCTGTCTGTCAATTTACAGAGGCATGCATCCACTTAAATTGGGAGGACGTTCATCATGAAGCAAGACAATGGTCTAAGTAAACTGCTACCACAACAGAAGAAAGTGGATGAAGTCAATCACCAGACCTAAACACAATAAAGATTGAATGGAGAAACTTTCAAAAAACAAACAATATCTGGAAAAGAAGATTGTAGTTCATGAAAAAGCGTCACAAAAGAAAAAATGCAAGAGTGGGTGATATCAGTGGGTGACCGGCTTGATGCAGCTGTATTAGCTACACACAGTGCTTTTGATATATGTTTTTTTTTTTTTTTTCAGCTTAAAAATGGCCTTCTTTACTCCCATGGACATCTCTCTGGTCTGCATGATGGATTATACTTTTAACCAGGCAAAACTCAATGGAAAAATCAAAAGCAGACTTTAAGCATTATTAACTCTTTAAACAATTAATCTAACAGGGCACACCTGGGCACACCTGGGCAACAATAAACACCTCTCAATTACAGGTTACAATATTTTTTGATAACTTGAAAAATTTGAAGATTAACTCATATTGATGTAAATAAAAGCTAAAATTCTTATCTGGCATCTCATTCATCTTTTGATTCAGACTCAAATATTTTCAGGGTAAAACAAATACAAAAGAATTTGCCGTGCTGTTCCAATACTTTTCAGAGGAACGTATGTCTGTCTACATGTTTGTCTCCTTTCTATCTTTCTCTGTTTCTGTCTGTTGGTTTACATTTCCATTGTTGTCCTTCTACATAGCTTTCTGTCTGTCTGCATGTCTGTCTGTCTGTCTATGAGTATGGTTGTCCACCTGTATGTGTACTGATATATCCACCTGTCTGTCTCTTTTTAAAATTGCTTTTTAATGTTTGATCACTACCTGTATTTGATTTTTTTTTATTAACCCTGATTAAACCACACACTGACTTATGATAATGTGTCCGTCTAGAATCTGAGAGACAACACCGATGTCACTTTTTCTCCCCTACTCAAATAAAAAAAGTTCAGTCTCTTCAATTACACAACTTAAACATGCATGCCTGCTTTGCTTTCCCCTGGCCTAATGAATATGCACCATTTTAAGTCTAATTGTTCGAGAAAACTCTGTTTTATGTTTCCGTAATGGTAATAACGGATGATAGATGCATAAAATTAGCATACATTTCCCGAGACTAGGAGAATATCTGATTGTTGTGCCATGGAGAATTGCTACAAGTTAGGAAGTTAATTTAATTATCTCCTCCTCCTCATTTAAGCCTGCACTCTACAATAATTGCAAAACACAATAAGAGATTAGCTTTTAGTGCATGACGGCAGCTAATGGCTGCTGATGTAGTGTTAGTGTTACGAGAAGAAGAACGATTGCAGAGGAGCGTTTATGTGATATCACACATCATCAGGTTGGGTTCTGGGAGATGGATACAGATGATGCTTGGGTGCCACGCTGGATTTTTTTTTGAGTACTTCCTGTCAAGTTGGGGCTGTTTGTAGTTATTCTGTTTACACAATATTATTACCAAACTGTGGTGGCACGGTGGCGTAGTGGTTAAGAGTGTGGCCTTGCACTTTCAGGGCTGAGGGTTAAATTTTCCACCTTGAGTCTACAGTATGTGCATGGAGTTTGCATGTTCTCTCTGTGCTTGGTGGGTTTCCTCTGGGTAATTTTACAGTCCAAAGACATGCAGAGTAGACATTTGACATTTGGCATTCCCAAATTGCCTGTAGTGTGTGAAAGAGTGTGTGAGTGTGTGTGGGCTTGTGCTCTGAGATGAATTGATACCGTCTCCATGGTGTACTGCCCCTCGTGCCCAAAGTCTCCTTCGCTCCAGGCTTCCTGGCACCCTGTACAGGACAAGAGAAAATTAGAAAATGAATGAATGAATACCAAACTTAGCAGGACTCAAACTCCAGTCACATCAATAAGAGCACTGCATGATTACCATGTAACCACTAGGGCGCATGCTGTTGAGTCTAGTAAATGTGTGTACATATTGTAGCTTCACAGAAAATACCATAGAGCAGCAATTTACCAGTCTATTAAATTGGAAAGAAGCCAAAAGCAAGTATTTGCAACATTGTCTTTGGGTCACTTGTTCAACGTTATGTTGTTGGTCTTTCGGCTGCTCCCATCGAGGGGTCACCATTGATCTGCACACAAAATACGGGCTTGGGAACTGAACCCGGGCCTTCCGCATGGCAGGTGAGAGACATTACCACTGAGCCATCAATGCCCATGTTCTGTCGACGTTATTTAAATATCGTTTTACCAAAGCAGTTTTAACTTTCAAAAAACATGTTGTTCCAGCGTTGGTTAACGTCATTACGACATCATTACAAGTACATTAAATGATCATCCAATGTTAGGGCCCTGCTGGGTCTAGAGGTGTAAAGACAAACAATACTTAGTGTGTTAACAGGATGCACAGCATAATAATGAATAAAGAAATAAGAGTCTGGCATCTTTATGATTTCTTGAAAAGCAGGAAGAATCTCTAATTAAACTTTTGTGCGGCTGCTCCCGTCAAGGGGTCACCACAGTGGACCCTCCAATCCACACACACCTTGGCACTTGTTTTTGCAGGATGCCCTTCCTGATACAACTCTCCCAACTGGACTTGGGACCGGCACCGCATGCAGTGGCTGGGTAGTATGGGGGTGTGGCAACCCAACTGACGGTGGGGCTTGAACCTGGATACTCAGAACCACAAAATCAACAATTTAGAGCCTAAGTTGTCCACGGAAGAATCTCTAACTGACTTTTAACAAACAAAAATATATAAAAAAATACTGTATCTAGAACTTTGAAGACCTGAAAAGAAGCTGAGATGGCACAGCTCAGAATTGTACTGAACATGTTTATAAATAAATGTTAAGCTACTTCATCATTTCCAGGAGCTTCTTTATTCTCTCTCTCTCTCTCTCTCTCTCTCTGCTAAAAGACTTTTCCTAACATCCTTAGCAAACACTTCTTAGCAGCATTCCAGGAGCCTCATTGCTGCATCTGGCATCCCTTGTTGTTAACGTGCTGTGGCTGCTTTATCGCTTTTTCAAAAATAGAAGGAAAAAAGAAAGAAAACAGTGGCTTTGTTGTCAAGTTCTTCACACACACATCGCATATTCATGCGGGTGTGTTTAAGTGCTTTTCTGCTGGCATAAGCACACAGCATTGCTGAGCTTGAGTCTCTCGCTCCCTCTTTATTTCTTTTTACAGTAGACATCTGCGCTAAAATGATTTGTGCTTTTGATGCTTTTTTTCTTGCACGTTAGCCATTTCAGAAGCTCCGAATGTGCAGGCGTGACAGCGCCTGCGAGGCCTGTAGTGGCACATGAAGGCAGCGTGCTTGTGCCCGTGTCTGTGATTTACCTCATATCATTTCACCCCGAACAGAATTGCTTTGAATTAGCTGGCATTGTGCGTGGGAGACTCGCAAGCTCCTGTACTGATACAATATCCAGCCAATTTGATCTGACAAAAGACGTGAACTTCACACGTCAGGTTTGCAGAAGCAGAAAAACAAAACAAAACAAAACAAAAAAAAAATGCTGCAACCTGTAATTAATGGAAAAATGCTGAGCTAGCACTAACGTGACCTCTACAAACAGGGAATGTACAATACCTTTTATGAGGTGTGTTACTACCATCTGTGCTTAATTCTGATTATATTATCATGCTCATCCTAATGTCCTACGTCATTGTTGCTATAGTAACAGGTCAAATCCTTAAAATGTGTACCGGTTGACATGCTGACATTTTATTTAATTATTGAACATTTATGCAAGGAGTCTCCAGTGTTAGCCCCCTTTTTTTTTTTTTTTTTTTTACAGTTTTCAGACTGAGAAAAGTACAACACTAAAGAATTTATTTTTATTTCTTTGCACATCTTCAGTTTTGTCAGGAAACTACTGTATGTAGCGCTATATAACATTGACAATAAAAGCAACTGATTTGTTTTCACAGATTTTCCACAAAATTAATGCAACTAAAAACTTTAAAAAATTGTTATATATTGTTCCATAATTTATTTAATTGTTGAACCATTGCTTTAGTATAAGGAATAAAATATTTTTAGAACATTATTGGAAACTTCTTTAATAGACAGTTTCCATGCTGTTATAAAGTGAACATCTGTGAAAATATTTTTTCATTTATTAGTAATAATAAAAAGATTGGATTAGAAACTAACAATTTTCTTTTACAATGTAAAAGAAAAAAAAACTGCTCTCCGAGCTAACCCAATGGCCCATGTGCATGACTGGACACCAATTATATATATTTTTTTATATCAAAAGTAGTATTTTATCAATTTATATTAAAAGAAATTAAACATTTACATGTGCTTTTTTCCAGTAAACAAAATTAATTTGTCACAGATTACCATTAGCCACCAGCATTAACCAGCATTAGGACTTTGTTTCAAGGCTGTTGCTGCCAATTGCAAAAGTCTATGGTAATGTCTATGGTGCAAGATGTCTATGGTAAGATGCATTTAGCTGTTTTGCAGCTTTTCTTTTAGCAACTTTAAATGGGATACTGCAATTTAAGCTCCGCTCCATATTTTTTAATTTAAACATTCTTTACTTAATGCTAACGATCCTGTCGTGCAATATCGGTATCTTTTTTCTTTTTAAACATAATATTCACAGCAAACTAAACACAGCTTGGATATTCCCAACAGAGCTTCATTGATCACATCCTGACCATAGAGGAAGACATTCTCCAAGCTAATAGCGTCTTTGTCCGAGCTGTCAATAGAGTCCTGGCTGTTTGAGATGTAGTGTTACTGCCTCTATAGGGAATAGGGTCTTAACCCCATGCTTTCTCCTTTCCTGTCACACTAACAGATGATCATGCAACTAGTTGAACACTAAACTCATTAACAGCAACACAAGTCTTGTTGATTGGAAAGAATGATTTTTTTTATCTACACCACCACCACTGCTCGTTTTTTTCCTTCTTTACAAGTAATTACAATTCACTTATATATTAAGATCATCTTCTAAAATGAAGCAAATACTTGGATGGAGTAAATTTGCCCTGAATCATTTGTAATGCATCCTTAAGCATGCTAACTTCATAAATTATCTTAATTAAGAATACCACCTGGAGCGGTTTCTTATTGATCAACCGGGCCGCACTAAATCAAAACTACTGCTGGCTAGTTAACATAGCAGGCGGCAAATGACGTAATTCAGTAAATTCCAACGTATTTTTTGGTCTTGTTTTTCCAACTCACAGCATGTTTAAGATATTTTGAATCCTCTGGACTTTTTGATGGCTCGCTGCTATTCATGTCATGCCAACAGGCTGCGTATTTAAAAAAAAAAAAAAAAAAGGCGCTGTATCCTTTCAGGGAACGGCACGTATAAATATTTTGCTATTGATTAATACGTTAAGGGCCAAAAGTCTCTTTGATTTAGATTATGATGCCCCATGTGATGGGATAATGGTCACACATGGGCCCGGCTTTAAAAAAGAGACACTCTATTCTCATGGGTTAGTAGACTTCCGATCATGCCTTCTCTGTTCAATTTTACATCAGTGTTTACGCATAGTGTGTCCGTGGTGCATGGTTTGTTTGAGGACATGCCATGTTGACTTGGTTAACTTCTCTAAGTGTTCAACTTTATGGTTAAACATTAATTCAACAGTGTGGTTACTTTTACACAGTTACAATATGATTGACATAGATTGTAACAAGTAAAAAAAGTTTAAATACATGTATACTATTTTACATAGTCCAGAGTTCAAAACCTGTTAAACTCAAGAGACAGGTTTTTTAGAAAGTGCTAACAGAGAAGATCAGAAATCTGTTATGGAGATATATGAAGGTTAACGGAGGTAATAAAGGTTAGACATTATTTTTATTAATTCACCTTGCCAAAGAAAAAGGGGCCACTGTTTCTGTGGCAATGATTTACAGCCTCAGGTTGCCAGCTCGATGCCAGATTTTTATCTGAGCACTTGCTCAAGGGTCCAACAGTGGCTATCTGGCAGTGTCGGGTTTGAACCAGGGACCCCCTGATCAGCAGGGGTAATACCTTAACCACCAAGCCACCAACAAAGAAAGATGCAAGCCTATAATCTCAAAGCATTTGAACTATTATAAAATAAAGTTACTAACACTGTGATCAGTGTTGGTCCTGTAGTAATGAAGGCATATACTATATATTCCCTGGCTACTTTTTAGGTACACTTGTTCAACTGCTTGATAATGCAAATATCTAATCAGCCAACCAGATGGCAGCAACTCAGTGCATTTAGGCATTTACACAGGGCCAAAACGATCTGCTGAAGTTCAATTCGAACATCATAATAGAGAAGAAAGGTGATTTTAAATAACTTTAAATGTGGTGACTTTAAACTTTAAACCTTCAACCACCTTGACTTGATCCTGGCAAAACCTGGTTTGGGACTTGATTAAGGGGGTCTGGGAAACCACTCAGACAGTATCTTAATACACTGCCAGGCCAAAAAAAAGGCACTTCTTCAGAATGGTTAAATTATTGGAAGCACAGAAAACAGTTAAGGAGATTTGGAATTGGACTTGAATTAGGATTATTGTCCACCACATTATGGATTACATTACATTACATTAAGTCATGACTGTGCTGAACCTTCAAATTTTTGAAATCTTAATGGAGATCACTTAAACACTTATTAAATGAAGGGGGGGGGGGGGGTGATCACAGCCATCACAGTAATAAATGGGCTATGTTTAATAGTAAAAGTAAGAACATTTCCACATACACAATTTGACGAGAAGTTATAGGATTGGGACTAAACAGCTGTTTACATAAGAAAACCACTAGTTAGTAAGAATATTTAGCAGGTAAACACCAAAATTTGCTAAGAAGCATAAAGATTGGACTTAGGATTGGAGCAATAGGAAAAGGTCATGTGACCTGAGGAGTCAAGATTGAGCCTATACCAGAGCGATGTGCGTGTCAGGGTAAGAAGGGAAGCGCATGAAGCGATGCACCCATCATG
This sequence comes from Dinotopterus cunningtoni, assembly GCA_028565755.1. Classification (NCBI taxonomy): domain Eukaryota; kingdom Metazoa; phylum Chordata; class Actinopteri; order Siluriformes; family Clariidae; genus Dinotopterus; species Dinotopterus cunningtoni. The sequence continues at coordinate 26,198,070 of JAOTRS010000039.1, read as the reverse complement.
CATAGTGTCCACTGTACACTACACTATGTAGTTTTTCAGCAGTACTGGGACTATAAGGAATCATTTTCACACATGAATTTCCCACCACACTGTGCACCAAACTAAAGTCGCTCAATAAATTCATAAAGAGTGACATCTTTTTTTTGAACAGGCAGTCCGCTTGTTCGAATTATGTTATTGTTTCTATAGTAACAGCTTTTTAGGAATATAGGGACTTGCTACATATAGTCCACATGGTCACTAGGAAATGGCTTTAAAAAACGTGTTTAACAAAGAAAAACATACAGTATCACTGATTTGGTGATGTATTTCATTAGGAGATGTTAAAGAGACCAAAGGGTTAATTAAAAGAGAGAGAAAAGGGATGTGTAAATAAGGAAGCATCTGTTTATCTTTGCTATAAGGGTGAGTCAAAAATTATCCACATTCTGGCTGTAAAATGTTTTTTACTTAACTTTTAGAAAAGTTACATACATCATCATTACATGATTTTTATCCATCTTTGTCCATCCGTCTACAAGCTTTCATATCATTAAACAATGTTTTAGGCTGAGCTGCAAACCACAAATGCACCGCTATCTTTACATCTTCATCAGAAGTGGAACTTCATCCTTGTAGTGCTGCTTTCAGTAGACCGAACAGGAGAAAGTCAGATAGAGCGAGATCAGGAATATAGGGAGGATGCAATATCGTCATTAGGCATAGATGTGGACGAGCACCAGGTACACCCTCAGACCACAAAAAACAAAATCACTGCACGCTGCTCTTCTTTCTTGCAAATCACTTTTTTCGCGGGGCCTCTGTTTTTAAACGCACCGCAATTACAAATGAACTAATTTATTTCAATGACCATGGAGACGGTAGCCTTGAACGAAAAGCGCTGATAAGACAGAAGTTTTAATATAACCAAAGTGCGGATCATTTTTGATCACGTAAGTAATAACAGGATTAACTTAACTGAACTTAACCCATTTTTTTGGACATTCCACAACATGGAATGTACCTATTAACTATTGCAAAAAAAATTGCAAAATGTTCATTGTTAAATGTGTTCAAGTAAAACATCGTCCAAGTTTAGAAATTGCCATTTTCAACATAAAATAACACACTCTAGACCATGCTGTTATACAAAAATAATACACACATACACAAAAAAAAAAAATAATTATTTGATTGCCTTAGATGGCAAGGTGGCGTGGTTAGCATTGTTGCCTTTACCTCCAGGGTCGGGGTTTAATTCCTGCTTCGAGGTCGGTGTGCATGTACTTTGCGTGTTCTACCTCTGCTTGGTGGGTTTTCTCCGGGTTCTCCGGTTTCCTCCCACAGTCCAAAGACATGCACATTAGGCTGATTGGCGTTCCCAAATTGGCTGTAGTGTGTGTGTGTGTGTGTGTGTGTGTGTGTGTGTGTGTGTGTGTGAATGTATGTGTCCAGGGTGTACCCCGACTCATGCCCCAAGTTTCCTGGTATAGACCCTGCGACCCTGTATACAGGATAAAGCGGTATAGACAGTGAGTGAGTGAGTGAGTGAGTGAGAGTGCTTGCCTAAGAGCATAAAGCTTTGGATTAAACATTAAGATTCATTTCTGGCCATTGGTTTAGTTTATATCGTGTTATTTTACCTTTTTCCGGTGAGCCATCAACGACTTTAGAGGAACGTTTGAGATGTTGACGCGACCTGACAAAGGTTATGAGGAGCATGTGGAGTGAAGGAGCGAGCAGAAAAAGGAGGTGGGGTGTGAGAGGCGAAAAGGGAAAAGTAAGCTGAGCTATCAAACTCGTGTCCTGGTTTCCTTGATAGATAATGATGTTTTGAAGCGGTGTGGTGGTTGGATTTTTAGCCCACACTGAACGCTTTTTTTTTTTTTTCCCAGAGTATGAGCGCAGAGATGAAAGTGGCTTCCAGGCTCTGCACATCTGACTGAGGCAGGTGTTAGATATGCTGATGACTAGCTGAGACTAAAGACAATACAAATTTGAAGTGAAAATGCTACTGGCACGCCTCCTCTGTTCTTAACACACCAAGCCCCTGTGACGATCAATTATTCATTTTATTGTGCGTGCCTGTGTGTGTGTCCGCGCGTGTATTTAACTCCTTGTGGGAACTGTATTTGTGTGTATGTGTGTATGAAGACAAAATAAATAAATAAATAAATACATGAATAAAAATACTCCCTTAATGTGTGTTCATTAGGTAGTCGAGTTCATGGCATTATTTACTTGCACACATATACATTACAAGGAGCTCTTTATGTGTGTGTGTGTGTGTGTGTGTGTGTGTGTGTGTGTGTGTGTGTGTGTGTGTGCATATAGACACTATGTGAGTCATTTTTACATGAAGACATAAGTACGCGTGTATGTGCATCACTGTGCGTATGTGTTTGTGTTGTGTGAACAGACACACACTATCACTGTGTGTATATATGAGTATACGTGTGTGTGTGTGTGTGTTGTCCAATATAGTTTACATTTGTACAACATACATGTGTGCATCTACAGTATAAAGTACCTCTACACAATGCATCTTTACAATACCTCTCTATGTTCCCTTGTGTGTGTGTGTGCGTGTGTGTGTGTGTGTATGTGCGCGCGCGCGCGCGTGTGTGTGTGTCATGTCCAATATAACTTTAGTTTACGTGTCTGTATGAATGTGCATGAATTTTTTTTAATTAAATGCATCGTATACAGTACCTTAGCATGTTCCTGTGTGTGTGTCTGTTCGTGTGTGTGTGTGTGTGTGTGTGTGTGTGTGTGTGTGAAAAGCAAGAATGTTTTAACATGTGATTTGTACAAATATCACTCTCCAGCTGTCTCTCTCTCTCTCTGTATACATTTTTTAAATATAATACAGTGTGTGTGTGTGTGTGTGTGTGTGTGTGTGTGTGTGTGTGTGCAGTCAGTGTTTATCCTTATCAGATTTGTGGATTTCACATACATCATGCTGTGTGTATGTGCAGGTGTTACACTGTTGTGTGTATTATATGTACACAATGCAGGAATGTATCTGTGTGTGTGTGTTCCTTATCCAATATAACTGTTGTATACACTCACCTAAAGGGTTATTAGGAACACCTGTTCAATTTCTCATTAATGCAATTATCTAATCAACCAATCACATGGCAGTTGCTTCAATGCA
>JAOTRS010000039.1:25982946-25994662 GCA_028565755.1 Dinotopterus cunningtoni | reverse complement strand
TAATACAATAATAATAAAATAAATTATTAAAAGACAAATAAAAATACTCTACAGCAGACAAATTATCTAATAATCATATTATTATATAATCATTTGTAAATCTACATGTATATGCAATCGATTATTTACATCAAATAGTCTGTTAATCTACAAAAACCTGCATGATTATAATCTCTTTGAAAATGAAACTGTACATCTTATAAATTAATCAAATCACATCTATGTACATTTACCTGTACAACAGATATCTGAGACGATCTCGTTACCATGGTAACACACCGAGGAATCGATGTCTGCGCCGATGACGTTCCAAATGGAGAGAGTTTATCGAGGGAAGTTTTCGTAACATTTTCTGCACAGGAAGTAGGAAGTACTTTTAATCTCCAAGCGCAGCTACAAACATCTTCACAGCGAGCCAGAGACGATAAAGATTATTTTTATGTGTGCCTTTGAGTCCCACTAAGTTGTGGAGGCGTGATCCGTCTGATTGGAGAGATTAGCGCTAACGAGATTCCTCATCAACAAGTTCTTGCGTGTTTGTAAGATTGATATAAAATTATTATCATAACCAGGAGAAACTGAACTGATTAGACTTTGGAATCCAAATAGGTTCAAGGTCACAGCAAGGACAAACGTCTACAAGAGACCCTGTACAACTGACCGCCTGTGCAGTCACGTGACTCCCATGACGTACAGCAGATGGCAGATCCAATGTTAACCGACGTTAGGCCACAACCTGTCTTCATTGATTATTACGTTCATGGTGTTTTTCAGAGCCCAGAACTATAGCTTAAAATATTACCTGATAATAACTGTAACCTGTAAAAGTAACCTGGAACATGATAGTGTCTGTACTGCTAATTATTTTCATATACAGTATGTCATGGTGGAATTTTTATCTCATTTAGAAGAGAAACACAGCGTGTGAAAATGGGTATTAATTGTGAAAAGGATATTAATTTGCACAAGTTTGATTTGACGTTATAACGTGATTATCTCAGACACTGTACAAATACGGGATTCCTCCTGGATTTGGTGGCGTTTACTAGCGTTAGACTTAGCATTAGCTCATTCAGTGCTTCATAAAATGGGAACGTTAATTAATACTTACATTTTAATTATTAGATAGATGTAAATTCTTTTTATTATTTTATTATTAGTATTATTATTATTATTATTGTTATTATTAACACTATATAATATAATATTTATTTATATTAATTTTATTATTATTAATGTATTCTATTTATTTATTTTTTATTACAATTATTTTATTCTTTTTATAGCTAATTAACTGTTCTGTGGTCGAATATAAAAAGCGCTAAACGGAAAGCTAGTTCAACACACTAGGTAGTGCCTTCATCAGCGCTTAAAGAGGGATTTGGGAATCAGCCTTGTGCTAGAAACTTGTTAGCCGTGAAACGCAACATGGACTTAGAAGTGATTACTAAGGAGACAAAGTGTTGTTTAAGATGACATACTGCTATCAGATGTGGGTTTTGGCACCGGCATCTGATAAGTAACATTCATTTTGAAATGGGACCATGAAAGACACGTGCAAAGGGTCAGTGTTTTTTAAGGGTGTTTCCAGATACCTAATTTGTACCTGTCCCATGAGTATGACGTCATCTTATGTGTTTCTCCAATTGGTTGAATTGAGACAAGCATTAATCTTGGCTAATTATGCGGTTTCTCACTACAGTTCCACTAAAGCTGACGAGCTCCACTAGTCCTGAACTTTTAGTTATACACTACAGTACACACTTCGCTAATCACATTACATTAAACATCAACGTGTCACCTCCTGTTTTTTTTGTTTGTTTTTTTTTCACCTTCTGCATTAACATTGGACAGATTAAACCTGACTTCCATCACTCTTCACAAATTCACTCTACTCATTTCCATTAATCCTTTGCTTCTTCTTTCGTCCCATCTGCCTCAGGCACCGTGGCTTTCTCATTTATTTATTTCATTACAATTTTTTTTTTTTTTTTTTTTTTTACATTTTCTTTCCCCCCAATATTCAACACGCCAGGTCTTTGCTTCGGCATGCTGGGTCCGGATCCGTACAGCCCCCGAGATTAAAATTTCTCCATAGGCAGCCACGGATTAGAGTTCCCTATTCATTTCTCTTCTCAACATGCTGGCTGGAGAAAAGAGAAAAGAGCGGAGGACGAGGAGAGGGGGGCTGACACGCCGGCACTGAGATTCAAATATAAATAAATAATGATAAAAAAACACAGCAGATTAAAATGACTGTTCATTCTGCGGCGCATGGAGAGCGAGAAAAAAATCACCATCCAGTCACTCGCACCAGTCACAGAATCAGACTGTCCACTTTAATAGGGACACCAAATAGACCTGCACGGTTACACAGTTATCCAATCAGCCTGTTATGTGGCAGCGGCAATGTGCAGAAACCCATGGAGATACAAGACAGGAGCGTTGGGTAAAGGCGGACCATTTATAAGGTGTCTTAGAGATCTCTAGTGATGGATAGATAGATAGAGAAAGAGAGAAAGAAAGAGAGAGTACTTTATTAATTCAAAAAGGGAAATTGTAAAATTGTAGTGTCTTTTAAAATGCAAAGAAAAGGATGAGAAATTTACATCTCTTTCCGTTTACCTTCTTTAAACCATAAATCATTTAAATAATTTTTTTAAGTATTTCAGATGGAAAATGAACAGACACATTTTTGAAGACTTGCGGTATATTAACTCGTTTAAAAAGGTTCAACAATCTAATACTCGGTTAATCATAATTTCTTAATGAGAGCTAAGTGTAGATGAGTTACATTATATTCAGGATATTTTCCTGTTTTTTTGTTTTGCATTTTATTCATTCATTCATGTATTTATCATTGCTAATTTGCTCTTTTTAAACCGGACCTCAGCGTTCTTTCCTTCTTTTTTTTCTGCCTTTTCTAACACGTTCTCTTTTATCTTGGGATCCGCCAGGATCTTCGTTGTGAATGCCAGCTCCCGTACCTGTGTGTGTGTGTGTGTGTCTGTGAGTGTGTGCAGAATCACATGGCCGTGTCTGGCCCCCTAAGCCAGTGCTCTGACATTAGCGGCGGAGAGCACGCCGCTGTTACAGGGGTACAGGGCTAATGAAGTGGAGTGATAGTGGCCAGTCAGGATGGTGGCAGAGGTGAGGAGGACCCGACAAGCATCTGTCAGAGAGATGGATGAAGGGAAAGAGGAAAAGAGAGGCCAGCTGACGGCTAGGATGAGGAAAGGTGTAGAAGTGCGGTACTGTAATCAGGTGTCACATGGGGAGAGACGTCTGTTTAACAGGTTTTTACAGTACGGCAGCAAATGTTTCCCACTAGTTTATAATATTTTCTTAAAAGCAGGACAGTCATAGCTTGAATAAAATAAAATAAAAACTGAATGGAGTAAAGCTCAGCATGAAAGACTCTAGAAAGGGGCGTGGCCTATCCCATATACGGCGAGCTGTGTGTCTGAAAATTTCCGTTTTGTTACTACGTTTCTAAATCTCTAACAGGTTTCCTACCTCCTGAGCTACAATCACTCTGGTCTTGTGTGTTACACGTAGCTGATGTTTCTTACTCACAATCAGCAGATCGATCGGATTGATTCAAATCCAAAAGATATCCATGACAAAAGAAAAGGATTGACATTTAAATGCATTGCTGTAGTTGCCATGGAGATAAGAGGGATCCCATACGATCGACGGACTTCCGTGATGCTTAAAAAAACAGGCATCGTATTTTAATAAACCGTGCGAATGTTTGTCACGTTTAAGGATTTGATTGTTAAATCTAGAGTATACGACTACGGCTACGTTAGTCATATAATTCTCCGGATTTTGGAGGGAGAGAGGGGGCGCAAATCACGTATCGTTTTTACGTTTTTGAAAAGGAAATGTGGAAAAGTGTCGTGGAATTTTAAAGCAGCCGGACGCTCCGTACAGCTTTAACGAGATTCAAATCGAAGAATCCCGGCTCGTCTCATTTCACACGGCTTATGATATGGATTTCGGAGACCTGTGGGCTTTCGGGGCTTAAAGGCGAAAAGGGATAAGAAAACACAAACCAGCTGACGGCTCGAACTGATAAATTATTCAGCGCTCAGTGTAACATGAATTCGAATGGAAATTTCGCCCTATTTTTAGCCACCATTCGAAAGGTCACCAGAATAGTGTGACTTTGTTGCTGCACTCACGTCTCCAACTTGTACTTTTATGTGTGCCTTTGAGAGGAAGTGAGTGTGCGCGAGTGTGTGTGTGTTTAGGGAAATGTTTGTGTAATGCCCTGTCCCTGCCTGATAGGACACGCGACCCAACACGCTCTTAATTAGAGGACGCCCTTCCAGGTGCTGACCCGGCCTCGCTCCGTCCGCCCGCTGACGCCTGACTGGTGACATTTCCAGCCGGTGCCCGAGTCGCACCCCCTCCGGTGCCCTCCATACACGCCGCTCGCTTCCGCGCATGAAGGTCACGCACTCCGTCGGCCATGTCACGTCAGCTGTCCCGGATCTCCGTCCAACCGCGTTCTACACTCGCGCCGTCGTTAATCAGAGCCATCGGTTCAGCCGAAAGACCGCCCGGCGCAGATTGATGACACGCGTGCCTGCGCTGTTATGGAGTGTGTATTTACAAGGCTTGGGGCAAGAGGACATCAGATAGCTGCTGCGAGGCGAGTGTTGACCGTGTCAGGAGTGAGGGATCACATCGCAGCTCACCTAAGAGAGGAACAGGAGAGAATGTTTAAAGATGAAGAAAGCAGAGAGACACTCAAGGCACTGTGTCTGTCAGTCTAAGGGAAGGAGGCGTGGCCTCTGTGTGTGTCAGTACAAGGGGTGTCTATCAGTGTCTATGAAGGAGGCGTGGCCTCTGTGTTGTGTAAGTGAAGGAGACGTGGCCTCTGTGTCCATCAGTGTTATTGAAGAGGTGTGGCCTATGTGTTTATTAGTGTTGGTGAAGGGCGTGGCCTATGTGTCCATCAGTGAAGGAGGTGTGACCCCTGTATCAGTAAAGGAGGTGTGGCCTCTGTGTCAGTTTTAGTAAAGGAGGCGTGGCCTCTCCCTCTGTAAGTGTAGAAGGCGTGGCCTCTGCATCGTTGAGTGTAGGAGGTGTGGCCTCTGTGTCTGAGTTAAGGAGGTGTGGCCTCTGTGTCTGTGAGTGTAGGAGGCGTGGCCTGTGTGTCCATCAGTGTCATTGAAGAGGCGTGGCCTATGTGTTTATTAGTGTTAGTGAAGGGCGGGCCTATGTGTGAAGGAGGTGTGACCCCTGTCAGTGAAGTTGTGGCCTTTATGTCTGCAATTCAAGGAGGTGTGGCCTCTGTATCAGTAAAGGAGGTGTGGCCTCTGTATCAGTAAAGGAGGTGTGGCCTCTGTGTCAGTTTTAGTAAAGGAGGTATGGCCTCTCCCTCTGTGAGTGTAGAATGCGTGGCCTCTGCATCGGTGAGTGTAGGAGGTGTGGACTCTGTGTCTGAGGTAAGGAGGTGTGGCCTCTGTCGATGGAGGAGGTGTGGCCTCTGTGTCTGTCAGTTTTATTAAAGGAGGTGTGGCCTCTGTGTCTGTCAGTTTTATTAAAGGAGGTGTGGCCTCTGTGGGTGAGTGTGTCAGTTTTAGTAAAGGAGGCGTAGCCTCTCCCTCTGTTAGTGTAGAAGGCGTGGCCTCTGCATCTGTGAGTGTAGGAGGTGTGGCCTCTGTATCTGTGAGTGTAGGAGGTGTGGCCTCTGTCGGTGGAGGAGCTGTGGCCTCTGTGTCTGTCAGTTTTATTAAAGGAGGTGTGGCCTCTGTGTCTGTGAGTGAAGGAGGTGTGGCCTCTGTCAATGGAGAAGGTGTGACCTCTGTGTCTGTCAGTCTCAGTGAAGGAGGCGGTGTTAAACTTTTATTGCACAATATTAATTCAGATTATTTCATATCTTAAACCAGTTGTACATCACACGGTATTGAATCATCATCCCTTTCGACTCGTTCATACATCAGATCATCGATCACTGCGTCTCTGGTGAGAATGAAATAAGAGCATGGACAGATATGTTGTGTAGAGACGGCCCTGGGAAGAAACTGGGCTTTAGAGTGTGTGAGTGTGTGTGTGTCTGAGACAAGCACAGTGCCTATGTTGTGTTCTATCGACAGTGTATAAAACTTGCTCCACGTCTTGATATTAATTATTAATCTGTTCCTGATTAGAAACGGCCTACTTCTACAGCATAAAGCGTGAGCAGAAAAGGCTTGATTAGCCTCACCCTCAACCGAGAGGCAGCTTCGCTCCGTTCCCTGTTACTCTACTGTGCATAATAACACACAATCCTCAGCACCCTTTAGGCTTAATGGAGACAGTCAAAACAAACATGCTGCACAGTCAGTTCGTTAAATTTGACCCGGCCGTAACGCGGCCCGGGGGCCAGAAGCGGCCGCTTTAATTACTCTCAGAGCACCTCGTCATCATTTTGAGCGCACGCCATTTTAATCACGCTCTGAAATTGACCCGATGGCTTCATTCCCCGGCATTATCAAGCGCTCGCCTTTCGCGCCGGGCTAATCCTGACAGTTAGCGAAACGATAAGCGCGAGCATGACAAATAAACACCAGCGCGTATGTAAAGAGGACACGATTTAACAAGGAGCAGCATTCAGAAGGGCTTTGTACTCGCGTGTCAGGGAAAGATATGAGCTTTTTATGCAAATAGAGCATAGTGGTATTCACAGAGCTTCCGCCCCTCTTCAGCAAACAGCGTGTTTGCTTTCCATATGAAGTGCAGACAGCAGTGTAAACGTACGCGGGCTTAGACAGAGCAACTGTGTTATCGTCAGCGCTCGGAGGAATTCATCACACGCTAATCTGAAAAATATGAAGGATCGCAGCATGCGCCGCTATCCGTCCGAGTAGGTTTGCGTGTCTTAGTAATCGTCGATTTTTGTGAATTATTGTCACTGCTTGGAGTGTGAGACATTTAATCCAACATCCACCAATCACATCATCTCAAGTGTAGCCTTGTCTGCATCATCATATATACACGTTAGAGATTGTTATGAATCGCGATTATTTTTTGTGGTGACACACTGACTCCAAAATCAAGTCTATGGACTTTATTTTAAACGGATATAGTGGCGCAACAAAAACGCGTTTTCATGGAGTTACATTATTAAAACTTATACACGTTTTAAAACCCTCCAATCTGCCTTTTTCTCTAAACTCTGTGAGCGAATTAGTCTTAAATCCACTCATTCCACACGCTTACACCAGCCTCAAAACACCACGAGTGCTAATTAGTCGAAAATCGCATTCATTAGAAGCTCCGCGTTAGAAGCCGGCCGCGCACTGACAGCCACTCAACCCACGCGCTTACTGTCGAGTGGGGTTTTGAGGCGGTAAAACGTCTCCATTTCTTTATAATCATACAGGTGACGCACTATGAACTATTCACACATTTTCATAACGTGTAGTAGGAGTGAATTATTTGCTAAAATTGTTTAATTTTAATTTAATTTTATTTACATAATGCTTTTAACAATGGTCATTGTCTTAAAGCAGCTTCACAAAATGAAAAAAAGGTTATGGAAATGTGTATTGTATTGTTTAGAAATAATAATTATGGTGGATGACAGAGATACACGCTGCTCAGTTAAATGTTAAACTCTTGTATTTGAAGATAGTTTGTAGTGTTTAAATGCTGCGCTTGGGTTTTAAGGGAGAAAACTAATCTTATAAAAAATATAACTATATTTAATTACTCATTAAACTTTTTAAAGGTTTAAAATTGTAACAAAATCTAGGAAAATTTCATATCGGACCGGAATATTTATAAAATCGTAATACTTATAGAAGGGCAATTTTAATCGAAATCGGCACAGAGGTATCGTGATTATATCGTATCGGGAGGTGACTGGTGATTCCCGTCCCTAATACTTATATAATTGTAAAATGTGTTTAATAACAGTGAAACAACTGTGCACAGCTAATTTATAAAAATGTATTAAATCTAAAAGGGTATGCAAAAAAAACAAAACATTTTTTTTAGAAAATCATTGAATTTTCTAAGCATAAAAAAAAAAAAACTCAGGATTTTTATTTTTATGCAAGACGACTGTTTCGCTGCTACACTTTCAAGCTAGCTTAAAAGTTTCTTCATCTGTGCATTTACCAAAACGTGAGCTCGTTCCTGATCAGGTTTGGAATTTTGTTGAACCCTACAGCGCTGCCTGGTTCACCTTCCTCTTAGCATCCTCCTCCGAAACTCACACACACACAAAAAAAGAAAAATAAATAAACATTCCTCCCGCACTGTAAATACGTGACGGTAGTTGGTGTGGCTTCAGCGATAATGCACCAGATGGAGAAAAACCTGTTTCGCGTCTCTTTACTTTCTGTTGTTAGAAAGATGGCTGCCTAGTTTCATCCCTTTGTCTTTGTCTCTATCTCACGGTCACAGCGGCGAACCAGAAGGAGGCGCTAAAGAGTGGGTTCTGCGTGAAGGAGGAGCCCGAGGCGGAGGAAGCACTAAGTCCGACAAGATGTCCGCCGTTCACCCTGGGCCACGATGCCCCCGCGGTGCCCGGCAGGCCGCGCCAAGACGGTAGCATCCTCAGCCATGACATCAACGTCAAAGTGGCGTCCGAACTGCTCATGAAACTCTCTGGTAAGAGGGATTCCAGAACTGGGTTTGAAAAACGTTTGAAGCTAAGAAATGTGTCTGTTTTTTGTTTTGTTTTTTAAAGGTCCCATATTTTACTATTTCTATTACGTCAATACGTGTCTCAGATCTGTGTCTCGTAATGCTCCAGCTGAAATACCCCTCAGATAATTGCCCTTTTTTTATACCGCAATGTCCCTCTGGGTGTCTTACCTATATGATGTCACAATAGTGGGAACGCTGCTTGTGATGATGATTTTTTTAAAGCGTAATGTATTAAGTTGAGTTTGAAATGAAGTTAAAATGTTTTGGAAGAAAATTTTGGGTTTAAACTATTAAAATAGGCAATTTTTGCCTATAGGAACGTAAAACCCTGCCAGTTTCGGTGGTCGACTGTACTTACAGAATCGCAATAATAAAAGGAATTGGCACAGGTATCGTGATGATATCGTATCGGCCGGCTTTCATCCCTAGTATCTCCACGTATCCAGTGCATCCAATAAACCCCTAATTTATCGTGTAAATTTCAATCTTAACTATTTAAGCGTTTCAGCAGCGAAAGCATCAGTTAAATTAAAGATTTGTTTAAAGATAAACCTGATTTCTTAAAAAAATACAAACTCAGAAGGAAAGCTACAGCATGTTATAATAACTCATTTTTTTTCTTATTCTAGCTCGAACACCTTCAGACTAATCGGATTTAAGATTTTAGCATTAGTATAAATAGCGATGAATAACAGTAGCTGTATGAGATCCAGAGCAAGCCACACGACCAGGCTGGGTGTGTACGCTAACACCGTCTCGTCATTAGCATGTTTTCCGGCTGACATCTGCAGGATCGGTGAAGCCGGTGAGGTCAGATTTTTCTGTGTATGCTCTTACAGAGAGAGAGAGAGAGAGAGAGAGAGGCTGGGGGGGCGGCGGCTTTCTGGACTTAGTTATTAATTAGAACGAGTGGAAATCTCTGCAAAACTCTGGCTCATCGTGGTCTTGTATTATTTATCCCTTTAGTTCTTTCATCTGTTCCCTTTCTATCACTTCTTCTTTTTTCCCCCTTTTTCTTCACCCACAATACCCCCCTCCTTCCCAACCGTCGCAGCCGCCACCACCACCATCCCAGACGCCTTCAGCTCACGGCTGTGGTTTGGGCAGAAACTCGAGGGTCAATTCCTTTTCATGTTGTGCAGTCGATATCCTTTTCATGCTCAGCAGCGCTGTGCCAAAACAAACCTATCGATTGCTCTTTTGGGGCCACGGTCCCAATCTTTATCTGAACTTTAGAAGACGTGGAGGGGGGAGAGACTGTAGTTCAACACCGAGAGGTGTTCAGACTCGCGCTTCATCTGTCACCGTCTTCGGATTTTCTGTGGCTGCGTATAAATCGGTTTAACTGCTGTCAGGGAGCCTCGGAGACGCTCCGGAGACAATGCGCCTGGGACGCGGGGAAAGCAAGGCTGTTTGCTTCTTAGGGTCCCGGATATCCTTCCGACTGTTTTAATTGTAAAACAGTAACGATTTATAATCCTGCTGGTTATCCACCAGTGCTTTCCGCTTGGACTCGAGATACCGCCATCCTCAGTCGCGCTCGCCTCGGGTTTGTCTCGTCAAGGATCCGACTTTCTCCTTGAAGCTGCTTTTAAACCAGGTCTGTCTGTGTAAGCGTGTAAGATTTCAACTTAAATGAAACCAACTGAATCTCCCGCAGTACTCATGCTGTACCGAACTCTTATATAACATCCATTTAGTTGTTCACATCTCACACACACACACACACACAAAAACACCAGCAAAAGCCTAAATAAAAAAACAGAAATCAGCCACTTTTGCTTGCTCCGACTCGAGGAAACCAGCAGCGAGTGAAGTCAGCTGTAACTCAACAGAAGTGTTCACTAGTGACACGAGGATACTGATCGCCTCGAGCGACTCAGGGACACAGATTGGTTCTTGGTGTACACTCGGGGGTAGAAGGCGACACACTGAAAGCTGGAAAGATGTTCGCAAAGGTAACGATACATCACAGTGTCGCTAAGATACCTGCGTACATACTGTAGAAGAATTTTCACAAACCCTAAAGACTAATAATGAGTTAATTAAAAGGTAAATAAAGCACTTTTCGGATAAAGGAAAGCTAATTTATGTATTTATTTCCGCTAAATATTTTGCTGTCCTGTCACTCTTTCTCTTTCAACCAGGGCAGCGATGGTAATTGCGTAGTCGTGTTACTGCTCCTGCACAGAACTCTAATAAGGTCACATCACCTCCTCAGGGCTGTCTAGGGTTGAAGGTCAGAGCCTAGATCTCAGAAGATAGATAGATAGATAGACAGACAGACAGACAGACAGACAGACTTTATTCATCCCCATTGGGAAATCCACAAGATCCAGCAGTCCACAGATAGTTAAATCTAGAAAATAAGAAAAATAAGGTAAAAACAATCCTATAAGCAAACAAAGAAAAAAATAAATGCTATGGCCTGACCCAGCGAACTGCTGCATAGAAGAGCGCACTCGCCACCACAGTCTGGTAAAACATTGTCATCAGTTTTTTGCAGATGTTAAAAGATGCCAACCTTCTGAGGAAGTGCAAGCGGGTCTCTCCTTTCTTGTACAGAGCATCTGTGTTAGCAGTCCAGTTCAGTTTGTCGTCCATCTGCACCCCCAGGTATTTGTATGTCCTCACAAGCTCCACACAGTCACCATTGATAGTCACAGGTTCTGGTTGAGGCCTGGGTCTCCTGAAGTCCACCACCATCTACCAGGTCCTAGTGGTGTTAAGGTGCAGGTTGTTCAGGTTACACCATGCAGAAAAGTCCTGGATGAGTTTTCTGCACTCCTCCTCCGGCTAGTCTGGACCAGTGACGGGCACCTGATGCGTCTCCCTCATCTCGAATCACCTCTCAGGTCTCATTTGGAACAGGATGCAGCCCTTAAAATTAGAGGATTTAACCATTATTTGGTTTGGTTTTTGCTTTTTTTAATAAACATATAAAGGGCTCAGGATTGTATAGTGTAGCTGACTATAAAATGTAAAAATCAGTCATATACAGTAGGCAAAGAAATAGCACACATGCACATGATTTCGTGTTTTTATGGTTGTTTTATGGTTGTTT
>JAOTRS010000039.1:25931527-25951084 GCA_028565755.1 Dinotopterus cunningtoni | reverse complement strand
GGGATCGAACCAGCGATCTCCGGATGATAGGGCGAGCGCTTTACCACTGCGCCACTCGGAGGCTGCTTTTACTTTTACTTCTGAACACAGCTCTGATTTTAACTCATTGAACTAATTTTTTTTTTTACCATGTAACTTCACCAGTTTTTTAAGTGACACATTTCTTCCACAAAGTTGATGGTTTAGCACCATCTTTTAAAATCCGTTTTAATAACGTGATGAAGGGTTCTTAACCCAGTTCTAATAATTTTTAAATCACCTTAGTTGTTTTCTTTGCCTGATGCAGTCCAATAATTTGAACGCTTTGAAATTTAGACATGTTTTTGTCTAGGGAGTGTCGATACACATGTCTACGTGGGAATGGAAGAATATTCTTAATGTGAAAGTTGACCAACTGGTGAGTTTGGGGGCAATCATACTCAGGAACAGTGCAAAACAATCTGTACCTAAGTTGAAGCAAAAAAAAAAATTGTTTCTCATTTCACTATTTAAAAAAAATAGATACAATTGAAAATCAAGACCTCCAGGGTCCAGGTACGATTCCCGACCAGGTTCGATTCCCGTCTCCGTGTACATGGAGTTTGCATGTTCTCTTTGTGCTTGGTGGGTTTCCTCCAGGTACTCCGGTTTCCTCCACAGTCCAAAGACATAATAGTCTAATAGTCTAATTGGTCTAATTGGTGTTCCCAAATTGCCCATGATGTGTGATTGTGTGCATGTGTGTGTGTGCCCTACATTAGATTGGCACCCTGTCCAGGGTGTACCCTGCCTCGCACCCCAAGTCTCCTGGTATAGGCTCCAGGCCCCCCGCAACCCTGAATACAGGATAAAGCGGTATAGGCGAAGAGTAAGTGAGGGAGAGTGGAAATCAAGATAATTACCATTAATACTACTTCTTCCTGGAAACCCC
Organism: Dinotopterus cunningtoni; assembly: GCA_028565755.1. Lineage (NCBI taxonomy): Eukaryota > Metazoa > Chordata > Actinopteri > Siluriformes > Clariidae > Dinotopterus > Dinotopterus cunningtoni. Next base: position 25,950,174 of record JAOTRS010000039.1, on the reverse strand, counting down.
TGTGTATAATACAGTATTTGGGGAAACGCAATGATTAAGACCAGGGGTTGTCAACTTGCATGCCGCAGTCCCAAAATACCCAGGGAGTATCTCAGTACCTGAAAGTAATTCTAACACAACTGATGAAAAATTGGGGTGATGGGGAAACATGATTGGATTGATTGTTGTTCATCACTTTTATCAATCCACATAAAGCCAACCTCAACATCTTTTCCAACTGTTGTTGACATTGCATCACTGCGGAGCATGACTCACTTGAAGGAGCACGCTATCAGACTTCCACATATATGAACCCATAGATGCCTATGATTGGTTGGTGTCATTGTGATTGACAAGGAACAGAGTAACACCACCCAGAGATCATGGCCAATTTTGCTCTCTTGACATGGATTGTTAAGAAGAATCTAGACAGAATGCTTAAAAATGATCAGTGCTGATGTCTCATCTAGTCAGCATTTGTGTCAGGAGTCAAAAGTGAGAATGTCAACCATGACTACGAAACAAAACAGCCACTTCAAATAAATGCTTTTTCATAATTGTGAAACTGTGCGATAATGGTTAAGGATAAAACGCTAAATGTGGTCAATATTCAGTCATGTTAGTTATTTATCTGGACTTCTATAAGAAGGAAATTCAATGTTGCTTGACCTTCACTAATGTTAGTTGAATACCCCTGCTTCTGAAGACCCTCATTGTGTGTTTAAATTCAATTTACTGACTGCTCTGAAATCTTAAGAAAGTTCTGCTAACCTTGTGGTATTGTAGCTCATTTAATTTTGAAATTATGTTTTAAAAAATTGCAATACTTTGTGAAATGTAATTTCTGTACTTGTGAATATTTTCACTTGATGATTTATGTGTTATGAAGTCATTGCTCTTTCAACAAAAAAATCTGCAGGGCTTTCAAGTCAAACCAGAACTTGTGATGAAGTTTCCCATGACTGAAGGTGTAAAAGCAATTGAAATTTACGGAAAACTTCAAGCACAGTACAGTGATGAGACTCCAGTGGTGAGAACGGTGTAGACATTTTAAAGAAGGCCGTACATCCTTGAATGACGAGGTGGCTCAGAGCCCACGGCAGTCCTTGCCGTGAACATTCAGCGAATGGAACTCCTAATCCTTGAAAATCGACGGATAACTTTTCACCCAACCTGCAAAAGGGATGCATGTCTATGGGAACTGTACACACAATCATTCACCAACACCACGTGGACATTACAGGAATTCGGCTGGGAGTTATTGCCACAACCCCCGTAAAGACCTGACCTCGCCCCCTTTTTTGGGCCATTGAAGGAGACTCCTGCATACTGAGAAAACCAGGAACATGAACAAACAAGTCTTTGTTTTATATTTTATTTCAGGTTGTATTAAATACGCTCCACAGGTATATCCATCTGCTTTGAAAATTGTCATTAGACATGGCTGGAATTTAGATTAATTCCCTGGAATATAGATTCAATAATAAGAGATTGAGGAATCTCTGAGATATTCTGGGATACTGGAAGCACATGCATCGGCCATTTGTGTCCTCTAGCAAACACACACAGCACACAGTGTAATGAACAGCCAGTACACAGCGCTTTGTTAACCTTCCACAGACTTTTCCGTCCAAATCTGAAGGTCGATAGTGTTTTGAACAAAAGAGGCGGTGGGTTTATCGCCAAGGTACACTGGCCTGCTGTTAAGAGAGTTTATGACTGAGGGTGGCCCAGTCTTGTGTGTGTGTGTGAGTGAGTGTGTATTTATCTAGAAGACCTGGCGTTATCAGACACTGGAGGTTGAGAAATCAATAGCCTGGACGGTCCCCATACAGCCACCCACAGCTAGAGCTCCCACTTTCTCACACCCGCTGCTGGCATTTAGAGTGTGCCAGAGTGGCCGTGTCCACCGGGCAGGGTGACAGCGAAAGGCCAGCTCGATGTGTCAGGTGTAATTTAGACCTGTGCCAGGGACACTGCCTTTCACAGAATGGCTGACCTCTAATCAGTCTCTCCACTGCCTGAGATGCGTGTGTGTGTGTGTGCTGGAGTACAGACAGATTTTCAGTGCATGCCTGTGTCTTCCTGCAGCAGGGCTTCGAGCCCACTCGATTGTTAATCCATCTCCATGTCATATAGCATGTCTGCTTCACTTTTGCTAATAGAGGCCACTGACTTTACTCACATTGGTGTTTTTTTTAATCACATTGTTCAGCATCCTGCAACAAACCAAGGATAAAGAGTGGTCACCTACTCTGCTTAGCCTGACTGTCTGGATAATAGTTTGGTATGCCAGACTTCCATTTTTCTTAGGCAGGCAGTATATGCAAGCTTGTGTAGAATCATGTCCATTCTGTTAGCTATGGAGCCCTAAGGGAGAGCCATGGCCTGCGTCGCTCCCTCCATCTTAGCTCTAGTGCCCGTGACCTGACCGCCCCCTCCCTCTAGCCCTCGCAGACTGAGGAAATCAATAAGGCTGCAGCCTTGATTGTTCTGCCTGCTTGCATACAGACAACAGGAGCTCAGGATCCCTGTTGACTTTATAATGCTGCAACAACCACTACACAATCAACATGAAACAGGAAAACAGCCTTTTACCTCAGAAAAGTCTCTTACCTTTAAAAAAAATAGACCTTTATGAAGCATTGCAGTGCAGTTTGAGCCTACCACAGAGCTATCTGTTGGCTCTGATGTAATGACAACCACTTCAGTACTTAAAAATAGAACAAAAGATTAAACTTGTGGTGTATTGCCTTTACGCTAGTTTATCCTGAGACTAAATGCAGAAAGCATACAACGAACTACTGGAATCTATCATAATCTCACCAGGGACTGACCACTTGCAGCCAAGATGGGTTTCCTTCCCAAGCACGGTTCATGCATTTTCAAAACAGGTTACTCTCTTGTTAAACCCGAGACAAGACACAAGGTAATCTACTGACATTTGCCGGAAGAATATTTGCCATGAAACAGTAATACATTTAAAATGTGGTACAGTGCATTAAAGAAACAAATCCAAAATATATTTTTTTCCAGTAAACATATCCAAAGATGCCAGATGTCCGAACACCTTTGATTAAAAACACATTAATACATACATTAAACGGGCTATACATTTTAGCTCTCACTGCTCCTTATGGGGGAAAAACAATGATAATTAAATGCCTTTACATGCCCTGAACAGGCATGTTGTACTACATAAACAGATGTACTGATCTTCATTGCTAATCAAAGTATGATGTTACCAAGCTGGGGAATGCAGTGAAGCATCCTGCTACACCATTTGCCAAATATAGAGCAAAGAAACGATAGTTTGGTGTGTGTGGATGACGTTCTGCTTCCTGTGTTTAACCTGGACAGGCCTGAATTCCAGGAGTCCTCTGAGTGAGAGCAAGAGCACGTCTTCATCTCTCTCAGCCCTCAGTGACTCCCTAAACAGCTCTGAAAGCGGAGACGTTACCCAGGGAAGCGAGGAACTCAAAAGTCTTTTGGCTCCACCCTCGTCTGCCAGCAGTCAATCGAGTTTGGCATCAGGAATGGAGGAGAAGTCAGAAAAAGGTGAGATATTCTTTACCGTTATTGCAGTGAATTATAACAATGATTTATGACATGGTACGAAAAATGGCGACTGTCATATTAAAGCAAGCAAAGGGTTAGAAACAAAAGAGACACACACAAAAGAGAGCCAACACCAGCACCATCATTTTGCAGGATAAAAAGTGTGACTTTACCAAGGGCCATAGACAAAATGTGTCTGACACTTGAAAAAGCATCTTGCAAGAAAAGCATTAAACGGCTCTTTTGTTTGACTAACACCATTCCAAAAATACCACCAAGGTATTAAAGCAGCATTCTTGCTGGTTGTTTGTGAAGTAAATCACACTTATGAGAAGCCTACACGATAGTTGGAATATTAGGAAATGCTCCAAGGGAAACCTCCTTACAATGTTGCGTTTGTACTTCTGTCTTCATGTCATCTGCAGTCTTCTGGTTTTGTTGCTTTGCATAAGTGTTTGGCAAATGCATCAGCATAAACATGTAAATGTGTCCTCTCTTCCTCCCCCTTCCTCAAGGCTTTGAATGTGTGTTCTGCAACTTTGTGTGTAAGACGCGGGCCATGTACGAGCGGCACCTGCAGATCCACCTGATCGCACGCATGTTTGAGTGCGATGTCTGCCACAAGTTCATGAAGACACCCGAGCAGCTCCTCGAGCACAAGAAGTGCCATACGGTCCCCGCTGGAGGGTTCAAGTAAGGAAAGCAAGTACAGCACGAGTTTCCTCTACCGCCTCACAAATCCCACTCCCTCCCTCAATCGCCCTACATAACCCTTGCCCATCTGCCCCCTTCTCACCCACAGCACAACCCTCCCACCCTCAAGTGAGATCCCCCTGGAGTGCTGCTTTTGGATCATGCTGACACATTAAAGGGAACAACCATAATTTCCCCAGAGTACATGAAAATGCAAATGTTCACCAATTAAAGTCAGTTTTAATATTTTATTACAATGAGACAGCACCCATCTGTGACTCTGACTGCTTCCCAGCAGGCTAACACACTTATTCCAGCTAAGCCCACTCCCCTGAAGCTTCTTTGACCACTCCCACTTTATCCCACACCCTCCCTTAGAAACCCAGGCCATTCCCACAGAAAACAGCCATTCCCACACATTTTTGGAGATGTGCTGACTAATGATACCTTGGTCCGACAGAGACTTTTACCACTACTACATGCTTTTGCAAAGACTGATTACATATTCCTGTCAAACACTGATTTTCCACTACCACAGGAAATCTGACCTTTCCAATCCACTCCTGCTATTCGCACATTTTTTTCTGAGAAGCTCTGACCAGGTTCATGCAGTTATTCTGACCATGCCTACCCAATCTTGCAGAAGACCTGCTTCCACTGGACTGCTGCTGCTGCAACTCTGACCACTTCCCCCCGACATTCTCAGTATGCCTACCTCCTTTTACAGGAATATTAACCATATTCACCAACCCCTGTAGAAATCTTCACCAATCATGCACAATACTACAAACCCAACTGTACTTACTCACTTAAGCAGACACACTGGCCAATCTTGACTACTGCTAAGAAGCTCAGACCTACAGAAATTCTTGAACAGTCCTTTTCCCCCTTCTTCAGAAACACTGACCAATCCCTCTGCTCGTTTAGAAACTCTGACCAGTCCCTCCCTTTTCTTGAGAAACTGACAAATCCCTCCTGATCCTTTAGAACCCCTAACCGATCCCTCCTGTTTCTCTGGAAGTTCATTATCCTTCCCTTTATGAAGTCTGACCAATCCCTCCCTTTTCTTTAAGAAAATCTGACCAATCCCTCTCGCTCCTTTAGAAACTCTGTCCAATCCCTCCTTTAGAAACTGAATAATACCTTCTGCTCCTTTAGAAACTCTAAACAGTCCCTCTTGCTCCTTCATAAACTTTGACCAATCCAGCAGTCTTTTTGGAAGTTCAGGGTAATCTTACCCATTCCTTTATAAACTTTGACCAATTCCTGATGATCCTCTGGAAGTTCAGGGTAGCCTCCCCCTTTCCTTCATAACCTTTGACCACTTCTGTTCTTGTAGAAAGTTTGACCAATCCCTTCTGTTCCTTTAGAAACTTTGACCAATACCTTCCACTTTTTTAGAGACTTTGACTAATCCCTCTCATTCCTTTAGAAACTCTAACTAATCTCCCTCCATCCTTTAGAAACCCTGACCAATCCCTCCCACTCCTTTAGAAACTCCAACCAATTTCTCTTCATCCTTTAGAAACTCTGACTAATCCCTCCCGCTCCTATAGAAACCTTGACCAATACCACCTGCTTCTATGGATATTCAGGGTAATCTTACCAATTCTTTCAGAAACTCTGTCCAACTCTGCCAGCTCCTTGAGTAAGTTTGGACATTCTGACCAAATACAATGATTTTATGAACTCTGACCAGTCCTCCAGACACCTGTAGAAACTTTGATTAATCCCACTGGCTACTCTGAACGTTCTGACTAATCTTACCCCTTTCTTTAGAAACCCAGACCAATCGCACAAGCTCCAGAAGGAACTCTGACTAACTCACCAGCTCGTTTAAAAACTGTCCAATTCCACCCAGTTCAGAACTCTTGACTAATTCCATCCATTCATTTAGCAACTCTTTTGTCTGCTTCCACACTTTGCTAGAGCTATTTGTGTCTGTACTCTCTGTTCTGAAACCAACTTCTCCTTTAGTGCCCTAAGTGGCCTGGTCTTGTCTGGTCTACTGCCTTACATCTAGTGTTTGACAGCAAGTATTTTGTTTATGAGCTGTTTTGGGGATAGTTTTTTTTTTAGCTGATTACCCCAATCTGTAGGTGGCAAAAGTTTTGGAACATGCTCTCATCAACTGATATTACGTGCATGTTAATTGGGCCTTGATCTTTAGATCACACTAGTCACGGTTCAATGCAATCCCAGCATCAATATGTTTGAATTTATGAAAGTTACTCAAAATGCTATTAGACTAAAGATTCTTAAAAACATTCTGAAATATCTGACCCAATACAGCTCAACAGTTGTTGGCTGCTCTAAATGTTTTCATATAAATTATTATGGCAGGCATTGGTAGGCTTGTCACCTGCCACATAGATTTGCCCCAGGTTCGATTTCCGGTACTCCAACCCAGCCACTGGATTCATGGCATCCTTGGGGCAGGCTACAAGCCTGGATAGAATGGGAGGGTTGTGTCAGGAAGGGCACCAGGCTAGGGCAAACCTGTGCCAAGTAGTATGCAGATTGTATGGTCCACTCTGGCAACTCCTTCATCGGAGCAGACAAAAAACAACATAAGTATTACTATGCTAGTACCAATTTAACTAAACAACTAAGGTGAACATTTAAAAAATGTGTTAAATAAGCCACACTTGTTTTGGTCTAAACATCTGATCCTACAGCAGTGTTTGAGGGCGAACTCTCCCCAAACCCTCATCTTTTCCACCCACCCCCCGCCGTCCCACCACCACAAAATGATACACAGATATAGGAAGTTCCTGAATGTGCCATGACAGCTATAAAATGATAAAATGTAAGTCATTATTAATGTTAAGAAATGCAAAACAAAAGTAGTGATTTGTCTAAAGCACTTTCAGGAACAAGCCCATCTCTGCCATGCGACAGTAGCTCATTCCAGCAAGAAGTCTGGTTGTGCATGTGCAATATCTGAAGAAATCACGACAAGCTAGTCAGCGCCTCTCCATCTGTTAAACGAGCCCACTGCCAAGAGCATTAGACTCGAGTTCACACTGTTCTTTCCCAGCCTGTCCTAGTCGCCAGCACTTACACAAAACTAAACACATGCAGCACACTTCTCCCTAGCCACACTACAGTGCGTGAAAACACACACACATGCACACACACACACACACACACACACACACACACACACACACACACACACACAAACTGACCCCTTTGTGGTTCATTTGTGGATCATTTCTTTTTCTCCCCCCTGCAGAGTGTTCCAGTACATAGTCCAGTCTCTTTTTTGTGTATTTGTCTAGCTGTGTGACATACATAATTCATGTCTCAGAGTCTTGTGTGTATTTCAGATGCCATTGAATCATCATGTCACTCTTTATAGCTGTGTTTTCTCATGCTAGCCTGTATACTTTAGCCTGTATTTATCAGGCTAAGCATAATAGAATTAGAGAGATGCAACTCATCACTTGGCCTATTAGTCACGCATTATGGGCCATGCTCAGGAATACACAAAAACAGTAGCTTAATTTTGGCATTGACTTTTTCCCTCACATCCAAAAGATAAAATAAATAAATAAATAAATAAATACCCAAACACACCACCTTATATTTTAGTTATTACACATGTGACTAAGAGGTAGGAATGCAGGCATTATGCCTTTGTGATAAGGTTATGAGAGTACAGATCTAGATTCAAGTCAATGCCAAGAAGTTTGTCTATATAAAAAAAATCTTTATGTACAAATGACACATTAAAAGTAACCATGCAATTTTTCCACTTGCCCAATAGCCAAGACATGCTTCCAATGTTTACTTCTTTAGGTTTAAACTAGAGATAAATGGCTAAAAACTTTCATCCAAATACACATCACAGTGAAGCAAGGTAGCGGTAGCATCTTATTGAGGTTTTTTAATTCTTCACTGACTACTGCTCTCCTTACCTGGTCAAAGACTCAATGACATATATACTGTATGTAACATAAAACCAATCCCTAATTTATACATTTTTCAGACTTTTTAGATATATGTTTAGATCCAGCTTAGTTCTCCACCAACTTCTGGAGATCACATCACACCATGTTTGCACAAAAAGGTTTATTCTATATAACCACAATTCAGTAAATTTACTGAAATTATTAAGTTGTAACACTATAGAATATTTCGTAGAGTCAGTATTCATGCAGTTCATCATATATGTGGTGACTTCAGTCAGACTTGCCTATATGGTATATGATAAAATATGACTTACAGTATGACTGTATAAACATGAAACTTTGTTTGCAGCCATCTTAAACACCTGCCTGTTCCTCTAAGTTCAGTTTGGTAATATAACTACCCCTGGAGTTCTGGGGATATTCGAAGTTTGAAAGCAAAATGGAAAAAAAAATTGAGCAAGTGTAAAATTATTTAACAACGTATTTATAGATATTCTTCCTACTTCCTTTCTATTATTTTATGACCTTATATTACTAGCTGCACTATCTTAGTTGTAATGCAAGCAATAAGGCAAACTGTAGACACGAAACATGTCTTGGCTGAGAAATATTATATAGTTGGGGTAAGAGGAAAATTGTGCCTTTTTTAAACCAAACCACCAAGATGGTTTTGCACTAGAATGGAATGAAAACGGTAATAATTATGAGGCTCATTCAAACAGTGTCCATGAATTGAGAATGTTTGCTGAGTGATAGTTGGGTGTGTCGCGCCTGCTCTGCTGCTGTGAGACTGATGAGAGAACAAGGTAGCGTTGAGGTTCAGTGTTGAGGTTCAGCGCTGAGGCAGAGAAGCGCTCTTCTTGGTGTGCTTTCTGAGGTCATTTTGTTCTGCAGGGTTTGTGAAGCGCTTTGGGGCCCTGAGCAGATGAAAGGTGCTATTTAAATGTAAGTGCTCCTCATTTATTCATTTAACCTCCGTCTGACCCCCAAACTGTCACTTTAAAACACATATCTGTGTGTACACCCTCTCTCTCACACACACATACACACATGCAATACACATATAAACTACCATACACATAGATTTTTAGCTGTTCTACACTATTCAGGGTCAGCTACATACATAAGAGCATCCTTCATCCCTTCCCTTTGTCCATTTTGTGTGTGTTTGCGTGTGTTTGTGCACGTTGTCCGTTTTTGTTGTTGTTGTTTTTTTTTTTTAATCTAATGAAATAAAGGCTTACATGAAAGCCAGTGTATTAAACAACATCCCATGCTTCTTGCAACCCCTCACCTTCTGTCTCTGTGCCCAGGTGCCCTCTGTGCATATACTCCACCAGCAGGGCGGCGGCCATGGAGTGCCACCTGAAGACGCACTACAAGACGGAGCACCGCTGCCGCATCTGCCAGGCGGCGTGGGCGAGCCGTGCCGAGCTGGAGCGGCACGCGCGCACCCACCGTCTGGGCAACCACTACCGCTGTGAGCAGTGTGGCTACCTGGCCAAGACGGCCAACAAGCTGATAGAGCACGGACGCGTGCACACGGGCGAGCGCCCCTTCCACTGCGACCGATGCAGCTACAGCTGCAAACGCAAGGACAACCTTAACCTGCACAAGCGGCTAAAACATGCACCACGCCATGCGCTTGGCTGCGCCCGCTGTCCCTTCACCACCACGCACCCGTTCGTCTACAATCGCCACGTCCGCAAGCACCAGGCTGGGGAGGGCAGTACCCAGGAGGAGGCTCAGGCTGCTTTTACGCCACGGCCACTCAGTGCCGATGCTATCGAGCCCTTTTTCCTGCCTGACGGTAGCAGTAGCAGCCCGTTAATGAGCCTGAGTGCCTCACAGGCCTTGCAGTCGGTTGCCTTGTCAGTTTCAGGTATGCTGCCTGCCACCACGCCCTCCCCGCACTACCTCTGTGCCAATGGAGCTTCTCCTACGTCATCGCCAACACTGGCGGCTCACTATATCGAGCAGTACAGGACCTCTGACCCGGCTCATCTCATACCTCTCACCACACTCTTCAGCGCTCGCCGCCGCTTCACATTCCACGCCCCCTCACCTTTCTCCAGACTCTGGCCCCGCCCATCCTCACAGACCTCACCCTTGCACATATCCCCCAAACACTCCTTCCTGGCGTATCTGGGATTGACGGAAAGAGCAAAAACCGTCTGAGCTACCCATCTCATCTGAGCTACCTACCTCTACATTTTTTTTTCTTTGTTAATCTTCTTTCATCTTTCCTTTCTTTCACTCGGCCCTGCAGCACCTGGGCAGCAGTTAGGAGTGACCAGTTCTGCCCGTTGGCATCAGAAGAGCACTGCTCTCAAGGAACCGAAAAAACACAGTGTTTATTAAAGGAAAAAAGGCTGTGTGTTTAATGCATTTATATGAAAGCTGCTTTTCGTTATTAATCTAATTATACTTTTTTTTGTCTTTTTTCTGTTCTGCAGATTTTGAATGACCATGAAACAAATAGTAGTGATTTCCATAGGATTATTGTTTTCCCTTCTATGAGGAGGTAAAAAGAAAACAAGAAGATGCAAAAATTTAAGCGTTTGACTTTTTTTTTTTTTTTTTTGTGCATCAGTATGTCTCTTTGCCAAGCATCAGGTAGCATGCTCACCTATGTGTTACGATTGTTTTATATGTCATTTAGGGACTCAATACAAAATATCCCAGGGCGTTTGCAGCACGACAAAAAGAAAAGAGGAAAAGAAAAAAAAGACACAAATTGCTTTCTTTCAAGTCTCGTTTTCAAAGCGACGCCTCAAACCATGCACTTGATTATTTATCGAACTGTATATAGTTTTGTACCCATTTCTCCCCACCCACTGACGTCCCACTGCCCCACAATGCGTATTGGCGTCAAATGGGTTTCAGGATTGGTGACACCAGCCCTGAAACACTGATCTTGGCTCGTAAGCTGAAGGCTATTTACCAGTCATGCACAGCTGATGGCAAAACATTTTAAGCCTTTTTTTTTTGTAAAAGACAAGCCATTCAGGGTGCGCCAATGGTCCAAGCTATCACAGCTTCCTCTATAGGAAGACTTTGCCCACCATACGGCCCTGAAAACCGCAGCTCTTGCCATTAACACACCACATTGCCACAGACTGTGCCAAAAGCTACCCAAGCTCGAAAGATGCTGAGTGACCAGTTGAGCCTTGCGCATAGTTTAACATGCACATATATATTTACGAAGATATACAAGGCGACAGGTTGTTGGGGGGGAAATTCCAAGTCCCCGTCACACAAGGCCGATTCTATGGTGCTTTTTGGACCTTTTTTTATTGTTTCTTTTTTGTTGTTGCTTTTTTTTGTTTGTTTTTTGGTGAAAAAAAGGAGAAACTGTTCCAAAATGACTTGAATGAATGTACTTTTCGTTGGTTCATGTTAAAGTGATACAGAGGTAGAAAGAGTCAAGATATGAAAAATAGTGGTATATTGGTTTTGGTGGCCTTCTGTCTCTTAACATTTTTTTTTCTTTTTGTTTTGGTTTTATTTCCTACCATTTTTATGAGCCTTTAAAATGTAAGATATTTAACTATATATCCTGTTATATACATAACAAACCGTTATGAAAATCTCATTGGATAATGGCTCTTAAGTGCAATGTGGAGGCAGCCGTCAACTTTTTAAGGAGGATTTGCAAAAGCACGGCTTTCTCTAAAGCGGGCAAACATGGTACTAGTATCCTGTGTTCCCCTCTCCATTTCTTTATTTCCATTTTAATTGCACTTACCATGTTAACACATTTCAAGCAAAAGCACTTAAGCCCAAGAACAAATTTCATTTGATGCCACTTCCACCAACCTTCAGACCACACACAGCATTGGCATTTATATAATGCCTCATTTGGTGTCTCTGCCATACAGGTTGGGGGGGAAAATATATAAATAAATATATAAAGCTCTTATTTACAGATATTGCCCATGTTGGACAGTTTCATTAAAGTGAATCGTACATTAGGAATACTGTAGATTTTCACCTGGCTGCAGAAGGACCAGGCTAAATTTGTTAAAGCCAGTTTTGCACTATGCTGTAAAATTGCACTTTTCCAAACAAATCAGTGGATTAGAGGGGGAGAAAATATATAATCTGAATTAGAGTCAGAAATTAGTAAGAAATAGCTCAGTCTTTGATAAGCTCTTAAGTGAATTTGGGGAACGTGTGTAAGGAAATGCTCTATAGTAAGGCTCCACTGCGTTTAGAGCTCAGATCAATTATTATAGTATGTCTGTACGTCTTATGCCTATCAATATAAATATAATCTATGAATCTCTTAATTAGCTGACTGAATTTAATCTATTATATTTAAATAGAAGATTGTATTATATTAACAAAAAAAAAAACAGTGGCAACAATCTGATTTATTTATTTATACTGCTTAATTCCAAGACTGGTGACACGGTGGCTTAGTGGTTAGCGCTGTTCCCACAACCCTCCAAGGTTGGGTGTTCAAATCTTTCCTCCGTCTACGGCTATACGTCTTCTCCCCGTGCTCGGTTGGTTTCCTTCGACAGTGCAAAAACATCAAGTGTAAGCAGATTAGCGGTTCCATACAGGGTATACCCTACCTTGAGGTTTTAAGCCCCCTCTGTCCCTACATGAGATCAGTGGTATAGCCGATGGATGGATGGATGGATGGATGGATGGATGGAATTCCCCAACTATACCAGTAATCCTACATTAACCACCATAGCCATCATTTCCAATGGAGAACACCATTTCAGCTGAGATTTTCTCAATGCAGTAAAGCGACCGATCCACTTGACTTTAAATGATAGTCGAACCAAGTCTATGGCCCATCTTATCCTGTTATATACTGTATATTCGGTATATGCATGAAACACGTTCAGGGACGCTGCAAAGAAAACTAAAGCTTGGAAGGAAGTAACGGGGACCGTTGTTGCTGCTGGTGATGACTTTGCTGGTGCAAAACTCATAAAAATACTAACAATATAATTTGTAAATCAAAAGCAAACACGTTAAGACGTATAGTTCTTTTGGGGGTTAAAATGACCTATTCACCCAGCATAGCATCGTGTTTGGTAGGAGCGATGTTTGTTTAGAATTTAATTTAATACTGAAAAAATTTAATGCTAAATCAGGAATTTATAAAAACATGGCACCCACCTGCATAGAGCAAAATGAATAATTAGTATTCACCATAATGTCAGATGTAATTGTTAGCTTTTCGTGAACACCTTTGTGGACCCCAAGTTCACAAACACATGAAGGGACTCTTAAACCCTGGAGCATTACTCGTAGAGCTGACCCTCGCCTCATCTCTCCATCACTGGCTCCCTAATTAAGCTCAGTCTTCTTTGTCTTTGGAGAAGATGAACTAGAACGAAGATGTGAATTTTTATGGCCAAGTTGTACATTTTTAAATGCAGCCTTGCGTCTAACTTTTGGGTTGGTTTAACCAACAAAGCTACCGAACACACATCCACACTTACTTTTCTTTCACTTTGCTCATTTTCATCCCATGCTATTAACTTTTCTCTGCACACATGCCCAGCATGGAGACAAAGTGTGATGCCTCGCATCAAGCCGAGCTTCTGATCGTTACCGAGGGTCCAGCTCGATGCGTTCTTTTATGCTCTAGTGCCACTTGGTGGAAAAGACATGGCCTGGAAGGCCCTAGAATGAGTCAGACTGATTCCCTTGACCCATTCAGATCAAAAATCAGTTGGATGAGATCCTATTGGTTTCGATATACCACGTAATCATTTTGTAAAAGATGATAGCGGCTGCAGCTCGGTCCTGTCTGATTATGCAGGCAGGAAACGGAGGATAGAAATTCCTCCCTGTGCTGACGCCAGTACTCAAGCACTTATTCTTGCGTTTCTTTTGCCTAAATGCAAAGGGGGACAGCTTTTTCTGTGTCTGTACGTTTTTTTGTTTTGTTTCTTCAACATCATTGTGCATTACACGAGACTACCTTTATAGCCCTACAAAAGATGCATGAAATCGATCGCTCTTTTCTAACTTGTAGCACTTATGTTCTTTCTTCGTTAAAAATAAATAAATGAATACATAAAAATACTGTTTGCATTTACCTTGATATTTTCTTTTCCAGCACATTTTTTTTTTCGCTTTGCATTTGTTGTTGTATTTTATGACTCAATAAGGCTCAATGATCTTTTTTTTGTTTGTTTGTTTATTTTTGGCACTCAGTAAAATGATATGCTGTAAAATAAAGCTTTTTTATTACTTCATTCCTAAGGCTGTACAGGGTTGTTTGTGACAATAACTGGTAATTAGACCATTTGTACCTTCATTTTTGTTTTGTATATATTTTTTCCTCCTCAGTTTGGCATTTCTTATGTTCAGATTGCCAGTTCTAAATGTAACAAGATTTGAAAGTAAAGCTTACATCAGATATTGAATGTGTCTTCTTGTATTCCATGTACAGTTTATAAGCTGATTGTTAAAAAAGTATGGCAACATCAAACTTTTATGTACAAACATGGGAGACAAAATATGTGTAGGGTGAGAATATACAGAAAATTGCACAACACAGAGTAATCTTATTGGCAGAGAGGCGTTCCACCAGTGATGATAATAGACAGTAACGGCACTGGACCATTCAACTACACACATCACTCCATATCACGGGTGTTCTAATAACCGTTAATTACATTAACTTTAGGTCGCAGCATAGGTGAAAGTCCAGTAGGTCTTTACGGTCCGCAGTACGAAGGAGAGACAAAACCCACATTTACAATCAGTCACAGAAGAACTTTCAGCAAGAAAACACATCTGATAATGTCACCTTAAACAACGCGCCGTCTCCTCCAAGTCGTCTAAAGTGCCTTCATGTTGTATTATTTACTTCTATGGCAAGGTACTGTACAAAGTTAACTAGCTTCTGACACAAGCTTGAATTCCAAATCTCTCTCTAATGGCACTACCTGGTATGTGGAACAAGGAATTGTACACCCTACAGAGTGCACTAGCTTCCCATTTAACGCTATTTGGGATTCAACCCCACAGTAACTTACATGATTTACACGACTGTCCACCACCTTTTGGCTTCATAGTACCGGTAAGAATTGAAAAAACTTTCACCCCTGTTAATTACACTAACTGTCGGTTGTCAGCTTCGGCAGGTGCAGAAGGATATGTGTTAGAGGAGCAAAAGAACTGGCTAGATAAAGAGACAAATCTTAATCTGTCAATAATAAATGGTGTTTGTGGAACTGTTGTATAAAAGCTGCACCCTCGTGCCAACAACAGCATCACGGCCGTGCTGATATCCAGCACAACAGTATACTCGCTCTTGTGTGATATTGATTAATTATAACTTGTTGAATTTAAAGTACTTGAATTGGCACTAATTTCACATGAAACAGTAAAAAAGTCTGTTTTTGGGACATTCACTGGTACCCAATGTGACATTCCACTCGCATACCATTTACGAACATTCAGAGCCAATCTTTATTATATTTAAGAATAAATCTACATTGCAAGTTAGAATACTAAAACTGCTACACTTGTCAGCCTGATTTTCTTATACAGATAGAAACCGCACATCCTAAAAGAATTCTTTGGTCACAAGTTAAAATCGGCAGCCTTGAAACACAGAATTTGACGTGTTCATGGCAGCCAGTGTCAAAGGGAACAGTTAAAATTTCTAAGTAATTTCGCTGCCATGACACCCGACCACTTCCTGCAACTGCAAAGTTTAACGTTTTTACGTCTAGGCAAGGACGCGTTTAACACACTGGCTTGCTCACGTTAATTAAGATCGTGTTGCAAGCCTAAATTCCAGGCCGCTTACCTTCTCAGAAATCACTTTATAACATGGGAATTCTATATTGTCAACAATACGCCACTGCTGTTTCCGAAATGGAGACTTCAAATATGTTTTTAAGTCATTTTCCTAAGAGCAGTGGGAAGGAGTCCAGTCAGGCCCCTACAGGCGAAGGTGAACTCCCTGAGCTCGGTGTGCAGCAGTCCGGCGAGCAGCGAAGCGCTCAGACCAAGCCAAAGGTTGCAGCTGCCTAATGAAAACAGATGAAGCAGAGATAAAGTGTTTGCCGCCATTAGGGGCTCCATTCATCACGGTTAGCCCGGGGGCTTCAGAGCACCTTGTACAGGGACTTCTCCCTCCCCATATCCCTCCATCATGCTGCAGTAGACACACAGCCACGAAGCGAGGTCAGCCACAGACCAGCCATTATATAAGCTTTCCAAAGCAATGAGCTGTGATGTGCTCTATATGAGCTATACGTATCTGGTTATTGCGGGTTCCAAGCTAGAAAACAAAAATGACAAAAAAGTTTCAGAATCTCTCCATTGTCATCGATATTTCATGCTTTCATTAAACGTCATCAGGTAGCTCAGACTTACACACACACACACACACAATGTAGTTTAGGACACACTGGGCTTCATAGAGCAACATTCTCTTTTCATTTTCTGTTGAAAATAAGAGAAGTCAATACCAGACACATCAAACTTTCTTAACTATCCCAATCTGCTTATTGCCAGGTGAGCTGAATGATGAACCCCACTTGATCGTACCGTGAATTGGAGGACCATGTCTGATTTGGGATAATTAGTAACTCCCGCCAACACCATATACGGTGCAGGTTGTGCAGGTTGTGTGTGAAAATCGGGCACAAGAATTGGAGAGATGGCACCAAAAAAAAAAAAAAAAAACAAGAAGAAGAAAAACCGAAACCAATTTAAACAAAGTAAACAATAAAAAAAATATGTAGTGATGGCAAATGACCCGTTACTGTATGCTGTGAATGCTGTTTCAGACAAGAGATGCATAATTTTTAAAAAAAATGTGGTTTGGTGACACATGGAGTGGGGGCATAATCTCCTTCAGCTATATTAAAAAGTTGGAGGGTTTTTTTTGTACAACACTTGAACTGGATAGTGGTTTTTATAATGAGTTCAGCCCTTTATTCATATTAGTCATATTTACATTACTGCACAGTGGAATTCTTTATTTTTCGTATATCCCAGCTTTGTTATTAGGCTTAGAGCACAGGGTCAGCCATTTTTACAGCATCCCTGGAGGCCCTTGTTTAAGAGCCCATCAGTGGCAACCTGGCAGAGCTGGGGCTCGACCCGCCAACCTTCTTACTTACTTACTCCTTAACTCAGTCTTAACACACGGAGCCACCGCCCTAATGGTTTGTTTTAGAATGCTCATGGAAATCCGCAACAGCTCAGCATCCATTCCTTCATCTCAACATCTCTGTGTGATCTCTAGACAAAAAAATAAATAAATAAAATAAACGCTCTCTGCACAAGCCCTGGATGACCAAAGCATCTAACAGCCATCTGTAAGCCATTCAGAAGCATCCAAGGGTTTTTATAGTCTTAATTGGGATCAAGTGACCAATAGTATCTCTTTAAGCCATGAATTAAATGAGCCACTCATCATCATTCCTCTATAAACATAATCTACATTTGTATATGTTTAGTATATGATGCAATTTTTGTTTATCAATTTTAAAACTCGGTTTCCGTGCATCAGACAAACACTTTGAGCACTTTGAAAACAGGTTGTTTTATTTTTTACCTGATCTTGTTAAGAGTTCTCTTACCTATGAGAAGAGCAAATATAAGAAAACATTGGTGAATCCGAGTAATGAACAGACATGAACAAAATAAGAAAAAAAAAAGTAGAGAAAATATTGCTTCTTGCATGAGTCCCTTTGTGGCTGACTGTAACCTATAACCATGAAAAACTTTCAAAGTTATGGAGGGAGCCATCTTGGAAACATCACTCCTTAATTTAGTAATCTTCAGCAAGCACCTGAAAACTATTCTGTTCAAGGTCATAGTGGATTCAGTGCCAGTCCATGGAACACCAAACATGAGCTGAGAATACACACTGGACTTACTGCCAACCAGAAATATTTCTTCCACAAACTTTGAATGATGTAAAGTTTGGAGGGAAAAAAAAGAAAGAAAAAAATGCAGAAATTCAGAATCAGTTTTTGGTTGCATAATATTCTCTGCATGTCTGTAAGTTTGGAGATGGAATTATACTGGAGGCTTTTGAGACAGTATAATTCTATTCTGACATTAGATTTATAAACACTTATTAACCCTGATAAATGATGAACACATATTATGTAAATGCCATCACTGTATGACAAACAGCAAAGAAGCGTTTAAAGAAAAATTAGTTCTGACATTTGACCTTGCTGTAACCTTGACCCAGTTTGGATCAGTTCCAAAATGTAAGCAGCTCATTTGTTGGTCACATTAAGTACGTTTACATAAAACCCTATAATTGCACTAATAATTAGAATAAAAGCCTAACAACTTTAAAACGCATAAAACACTTCAGTCGGAACATTCTGATCCGATCTGGCCAGATTGGAATACATTTTCGATGAGATTGACAGTGGTGTCAAAAGTATTCACATTCATTACTTGAGTAGAAGTATAGATACTAGGGTTTAAAAAGACTTTAGAAGTTGAAGTATCAACTCAAGCTTTTTACTCAAGTAAAAG
>JAOTRS010000039.1:25918952-25931427 GCA_028565755.1 Dinotopterus cunningtoni | reverse complement strand
AGTAAAGTATAGATACCCAAAATTTCTACTTAAGTAAGGTAACGAAGTATTTGTACTTCGTTACTTGACACCTCTGGAGATTGAGAGGGGTGGTGTGTAACCCAACCCTCTCAACCTTTGATCATTTATTAAGTAGGTAAATATTAACCATGTAAACACTTGATCTGATTATTTATTTCTTGTTGGAATAAGTATGTTCTTTCTGCACTTTTGTGGGGTAACACTGAATGATCAGTAAACTCTATAAGAACACTTTGGACTTTAATCCATTGGGTCTCTGGCTGAGGAAGGCGCTCAGAATGGGTCAGAGCCACTTTGTAAAAAAAAAAAAAGCGTACATTCTGATTAAACGCATTTGTTGCACAGAAACATCGTTCCATGTATCAAAAACGCGTCCACGTGGAAACGCGTCCACATATCAAATTGTTGCAGCGCACTAGGAATAAAACGCTTCGGGACATGCTGTTAAAATAAACTTGAAAAATCAACTCGAGCATGGTAACCTTTAGGCTTCATCACACCAATCAGTTGTTGATTATTTTCCTAGAACAGCAAGGCCCCAAGGGTTTACTCCTTACTTAAATCCTTTCCTGCTGTCTGTGTGAAGTGTCTAGTGTGTGTTACAAAGCTGATGAACGAGGGCTCGCTGTCAAGCCTGCCTGCTTGGCACTCGAGGTGTCGCCTCAGGGGCTGAAGCTCTCCTCTGGGCTTTTAGTCCTTTTGGACGGCGCGTCCACTTCGAAGCGACACACTGTTAGTCTGACTGGAGCTTTAATGAATCCTCTCCAACCGTGCTCCGACGCATCTTAATTAACTTCAAAGCAGCACTGGAGGCCAGAATCCGCCTCGGCCCTGCGTGACCCCCCCTGCCACTGTGGAAACGTTGATTAAGAAGTGTGTCTCCAGAGTGATCGGGTCACACACACAGTATCTGCGTCACACTGGGCTAATTTAGTCTTACGGGCACCCAGCTATAAAAATTCTTATCGCTTATTTAGGACGGTTTCTTGCTGGGAGCTGAGAGGAAGAATTCCCCCTGAGGTTTAAACCGAGGATGAGATCGTATTATCCGCCCAAATGTTGCTCCAGCGGGTCAGGGTTTAATGTGTGAGGAATTGCACTGGCCGTAGTGGAGACGTGTGTGTGTTTTGGAAGCGAGGCGGCCAGTTTTTCTCTGCACAACCTCAGGCGGGAGTGTGTCTGCACAGAAAGGCAGCCTCCCGACACGGGCGCGAGAGAGTCGGCAGAAGCCGATCGATAGGCTGTTGGCTTTTTTGTTTGTAGGTTCAAGCCGGCCATGGCTTTATTACAGCCAGGTTCGAGTCATCAGGGAGCTTCTGTCTCTCGTTCTGTTGCTGTTGCTGTTGTATGTGTGTGTACGCGTAAGAGAGTGGAGCTCCCTCCTGTTTGCCAAAACTGTAATCCCACTGTGACCTTGCATGACCTCGCCTCGAGAGGAAAGCTGCTTAGAGGAGTCTGTAGAAAAGCCCCCTCCCTGTCTCCACTCAGATGTCTTGCTCTCTTTTTATCTCTGTCTTTCTCCCACATCCTTCTCCCCTCCCATCTTCTTTCCTTTCTCTCTCTCTCTCTATTCTTCATCTCATCTTCATTGTTTTTTTGCCACACTCCCTCTTTCTCTCTACTGCATTGTACGAAAAGAGCTGCACTAAGTAAAGACAGATCAGTGTTCAGCTCACAGAAACACACACACAAACGCCTTCAGACCAGTCTCCAAGTGGACTGCTCGAAGGAAGAGAAAGAATTCTCTGGAACTGATTACGGCTGGAGAAAACGAGACATGGTCTTTGCCTTTGATAGAGACTTCACAGTACGTATACGTGAAGACAGATGTGGCTGAAGCTTCATCAGAAACGAGAAGGGATCCGAAATATGGCAGTGACGTATGGTGATGCTACTGCTGCTTTTTCGGTAATTGGCACCAAAGAGGCACTGGAGTAAGATTACTAATCCACAATTCAACAGTGTGACTTGCAAATTGGTTTTTCCGAAAAGACGTGTGACGACACGTATTTCTTCCCCTAGCTGACCTGACAGGACCCCCCCCTGGCCTGCCCCCAATGGCGCGATCTCTCTCAGCAAATAAGACCCAGACTGTACCACACGGACGCTCAGTAGGGTGCTTGACAATCTGGAGGCGCGACGGGGGGTTTCAACGAGGAAGAGGGATTACCCATCAGTCCCTGGGGGCTGGCCTGTCCAGACAAGGGTGGCACACAAGGAGGGTTCTTTGTCCACTCAGTGCCACACAATTATCCCTCATGAATGGAAGCAATTCAGTGTCGTATTACTTGCTGCTCTGCACTTTGAATTGGGCGAGACTTTTAAAAGTATCAGCTGCATCCCAAGGTCTACTTAGGCGTCCCGAAGTCTGCAGTCTAGACAGAGAGTTCCCCGTAGCACCCTTTTATGTACTCGTTTATAATAAGACGGGTGGGTGGTTATACCAGCCCAAAGGCTCCGCCCTTAAATCTGTAAAGACAACCTTAAGCGAACTGGGATATACTATAAAATACACCACCGTTCTTTAAGATAACGTTTAACTTGCTGCCAAGCTGTTCATAACGCCTGCATTTGAGATTATATATCTTTTTTAAGACATAGGATACTTAACATTACTGGCTTTCTCAATCCGTTAAAGTGACGGTTTTCTGTGATTCAGACTAAGATTATTTTTACGTTAGCGTTCCTCAAGACTTTGTTCATGCATAACACACAACCAGGGTACGAGTGCAACAAATCCTACCTTCCGCATTATGATCAGGTCTCAATGATGACCGGTTAGATCCTCATTAAGTGTGAAGTGTGAACCCACCCTAGAGCACAAAGGGTATGGCTTAAACTGTATTGTAACTTTAGCGCAGTTCAGCTAGCATTGTAATATGAACATTTAATCGTTATTACATTTTATCATGAGTTTATGTCTTACAGACTTCTACATCCCAAATAAAGCTGTTTTATAATTATGATTGTCTGTCTTACGTCAGGACATCGTGATCTTATGTCTTCCTTCCTGTTAACGTGATTGTATGCAGTCCTGACATTTTCTGTGGTAAAAGTGACTCTTTTAAAAAATAAAAAAATTAAAAATTACCGCATATTTGTATACTTTCTTATAATACCTACATGGAGTTTTCTTTTCTACAATGCATTTTACAAATTCAGGGCTAGAGTTAACCTTTTCACCAGTTTTAGCTGCACTAGGTCTTTTATTGG
The DNA here is from genome assembly GCA_028565755.1 of Dinotopterus cunningtoni. Classification (NCBI taxonomy): domain Eukaryota; kingdom Metazoa; phylum Chordata; class Actinopteri; order Siluriformes; family Clariidae; genus Dinotopterus; species Dinotopterus cunningtoni. The sequence goes on along the minus strand of JAOTRS010000039.1, from coordinate 25,928,193 downwards.
ATTAGACTACAGGCCAGTCTTTTCTCCCCACGATCCTTTCACTGGTTTTCCTTCCTTGGACCACTTTTGGTATGTCCTGACCACTGCAGACTGGGAGCATCACACAAAAGCTGCAGTTTTGGAGTTACACTGACCCAGTTGTCTAGCTATCATAATTTGCCTCTTGTCATTCAAATCTTTACATTTCCCCCTTTTTTTAAATCTAATATATCCCACCCTCTTTCAGGTGGCATTATACTGTTACGGTATATTGTTATCTAATGTGACACGGGCCAAATAATGATGGTTAGAGGATTGGGTCAGGGCAAGTCCAAAACTGCAAATCCTATGGGTCTGTTAAGTTCCTGGTCTGCAGTGGTCAAGACATACCAAAAGTGATCCAAGGAAGGAAAACCGGTGAACCGGCAATAGGATCATGGGTAGCCAATGCTCAATGATGCATATGGGGAGTGAAGGGTGGCCTGTGTAGTCTGATCCGATAACTCAGGTCGGTGTCCCGCAGTCCAAAGACATTTAGATTAGGGTAATCTGCATTCCAAAATTACTTATAGCATGTGAATGCAATGTAAATGTTGGCCGGAGGTCCTACCACGCCTGTGAAAATGGGAATAAATAAAATGGTCAAAATTGGCTTTCACTGTCCTTGGTTGGACTACAGAGGTATCTGGATGGATGGATGGATGGATGGATGGATGTAGCTGAAAAAGTAGATGCTAGTTCTGATACAAAGGAGTCAGAACACAAAGGTCCCCAAAAGGGTGACCTTTTTCAATATTAGGTGCTTGGTTATACTGTTACGGCTGTGATTGTTTACCATATTTAAAAAGAAATTTCAAAACAGATTAATTTCTCTCTCAGGTCAGACCTGTTATGCAAGTTTTAAATCTTAGCTGGGTGAGCTGTGTAACAATTGTTTTAAGATAACTCCACTGACATTTCAGTCTCATAAAAGAGTTCTTTCATTTGGAATTAAAACCTTTGACCACTCAAAGAGCTTGGAAACCCTTTTCTAATAGAGAAACACTCTGTTCTGGGATAGAACATAAAGCTATTAAGGTTTCTGGTTCTGAAGACAGTTTTCTAAATTGAACAAATCTGTGTACTGTTCTATATCCAGGATAAAAAACACCTATGCACACGTCACCCATCCTGGGTTCATGTCTTAACCGAACGGCTCTACGCTGAACTTTTAGCGGTGGCTGCATTCCAACATTCACCAGCACATGAATGTGCTCACAAAGTAGCAAGGGCCTTGCAGATCAAAAGCAAAACCAAAGCACCAGAACTTTCCAAACCATTCCAGGGTTATGTACTGATGTGGAAATGGGCTGAGTGAATCACCAGCAGGGTTCAACTAGAGGTAATGTTATCTTGCAGTGGCACTTCACCGATCAAACAAAATAAAAGTAGTGTTCAGATAAACATTTAAAATAGGAAAATATAGAGACTGGTATGGATAATTGAAAGTTTTAAACTCAGTAAAAAGGATAGAGACAAGGTTCAAACTACATGGCTAACAGCGTAGACTGATGCTTGTTAAATTGAATACATAACTTAATCATTTCATGTTAAGGTCCTCTTTGATGAAGTTCTTAACCTTCTTACCAAATCGTATTCGCTCTCGGTTTGAGTCACTCTGGAAAATCAGTCAAGCACATTAGGAAGAACTGAAGTAACAAACATGAAACTCAATCGCTCACTCATCGTCTCTATTGCTTTAACCTTTATACAGAGAGTCACGGGGGGCTTGGAGCCTATCCCAGGAGACTTATGAGGTACGAGGCACAAATGGGGTACACCCTGGACAGGGTGCCAATCCATCGCAGGGCACACACACACACACACATTAAATCACACACCATGGGCAATTTGGGATGCCAATTAGTCTAATCTGCATGTCTTTGGACTGGGGGAGGAAACTGGAACACCCAGAGGAAACCCACCAAGCACTCAAGGCGGGAATCGAACCCAGGCCCTGGAGGTACAAGGCAACAGTGCTAACAACATAGATATAAACCTTCATTTTTATTTTATGTCAAACAACTAGTGCTGTTAAACACTCAAAGCGTAATAACTGTCATAAATCAGTTATCATAGTATCACATGGTTATTTAACTTCAAATTAAGACCTTCTAAGCCTAATCATTAATTCCTATTTTACAAGGCAGCAGGTCAAATTAAATTAAAAACATGAACATTACTCTGTTTCTTTTTTTCCCTCCAAACCACCAGACATTTATAAGCTATGATGTAGAAATTCTTTACCTTTACACTGCATTTTAACCTCCTAATAAATCCAGACGTGAGACGGTTAAATCCCTATGAACGACCACTCAATCACACGGATAATAACACTAGCATGCATTATGACATCAAATGAAAATGTCATCCATGCATTAATCATGAAGACAGGCCACTCGCGTACACAGGCAAGCATACACACTCTTGGCTCGAAGAGGGACACCTGGCTTTCTTCTCCAGTGCCAAGTGCCGCGCGAGTGTGTCTGGCCGTTGTTACAGTTGCCCACTGCTGCTGCTGAGCCGTGCCCATCTGCCAATTGGGCCACGTTCTCACAGCTTGTCCAGCATGAGCCCAAACGGACTGGAGCAGCAGTGGCCTGGCACCACGCCCGGCCATGTCCAAACACCGTTCTGCCAGCTCGCACGCTGGCCTCGCTCTGTGCCTGCAGAGGCATCCTACATCAGCAGCCCACACACGCAAGCGCACACACACCTACCAAAAGAGCAGAGACACTGTGGTGTGTTGATTCTACAGCGATGTGAAAGTGCTGATACACGGAGTCCGATTCCCAGCCCTAGTCCTGCAGAATCAAACTTCAGCAGCCAGATAGATTCAGTTATTGTCTAGTGAGAACCAAAATGACCGCGACATGCAACCGCTTTATTACAAAAACATAATTAAAAATCAGCTTGTTTCCAAAGCTTAAAACTTCCCCTTCACCTCAATACATGTTGAAAAAAAACAGAGTTTAATAAGAGTGATTTAAAAGTTTGCTGGAAATCTAAAAACACACTGAAGTGAAACAAATATGAGCCACTTTAATCTTAGAGATGAGGTAGGATGAAGGTCAAAGTCAGATACAGTATCTTTACATAAACCCTCTAGCTAAAGTAGCTAGAGATTCCAAACTTGGGGTATTGCCAGCTCAGTGGTAGGCTTCCCACCTGCCATGAACAAGGCCCGAGTTCGATTCCTAGTCTACGCCTCGAACCCAAGCCTGAAAACAATGGGATGGTTGTGTCAGGAAGGAATCTACGGCATAAAACCTGTGCCTAGTTGATGTGTTAGGATTGAATGTGGCAAAGCACTGGAGCAGCTGAAAGAATGGATTGTTAAATTATAATTGAAACTGTACAATCAATATAGTCATACACTGACCGTCACCACTCGAATAGTTTTAGGACTGAAAGACTCAACAAAGTGGACTGTATATTATCTAAAACTTATTTCCTGTTATACAGTACAATTGCAATTTCAACCTTATTGCACGCAGGTAAATATGTGTGCATGTATGTACGTATGTCTGTCTGTATATACATATACACACTCACCAGCCATAACATTATGACCACCTGCCTAATATTGATTAGGTTCTCCTTTTGTCACTAGAACAGTAACGCACTGTGTGTTCTGACACATTTCGATCACAACCAGCATTAACCTTTTCAGCAATTTGATATACACTAGTGCTTCTATTGGATCAGACTACACGGGCCAATATTCGCTCCCCATGTGAATCAATAAGCCTTGGCCACCCGTGACCTGGTCACCAGTTTTCCCATCCTTGGATCACATTTGGTATGTCCTGACCACTGCAGACCAGAACATCACACTAGACCTGAAGTCGCTCTGACCCGTCGTCTATTCATCACACTTTAGCCATCATCAAGGTCAAACAAAACTTACACCATACAGTATGTTTGCCCATTTTTTCTGTTTCCAAAACTTCAACTTCAGAGACAAAATGTTTACCGCTGCCCAATTTAATCCCACCCACTTCCAGCCTCCACTGTAATGAGATCGTATCTGTAGCTAGTGCAACAAGGGCCAATCTGTGATGGCTAGACGACTGGATCAGATCAATTCCAAAACTGCAGGTCTTGTAGGATGTTACTGGTCTGCAGTAGTCAGCATTTACCAAAAGTGCTCCACAGAATAAAAAAAACCGATGAACCAGTAAGAGGGTCATGGGTGGCCAAGGCTCACTGATGCAAGCAGGGAGTGAAGGCTGGCCAGTGTAGTCTGATCCAATAGAAGAGCTACTGTAGCTCAGACTGCTGAAAAGGTTAATGCTGGTTCCCATAGAAAGGTGTTAGAAAACACAGTGCATCACGGTTTTGGTTGCAAAAGGGGGACATACTCATTATTAGGCAGGTGGTCATAATGTTATAGCTGATCAGTATGTATACAGTGTGGGTGAAAACTAACTAGGCATTAAAAACTGGCAATGAAGTCCAAATTTCTAATACAAATGTCTTGAAACAAATCTAATGTACTTTTTAGATAGGTAAATGGAAGCAAATCTTCAATTTTTAATGTAGGCACCAGCGGCATCAAACCAGTTTCCTCAAAGCTGGGGATGGAACACAGACTTCTGAAGGAAGGTGTTTGGGATATTACGAAGAACCTCTTGAATGCATGCCTCCAAGTCCTCCAGTGTGTGAGGCTCCACAGGAAAGTGGGATCTGGACTTCTTGGAGGCCATTCATGAGGTCCGTGTCATCCTTGCCAACGTCCTGGAAAATGCTGGTCACATACAGTAAGAGCAAAATGGGGTGGGTGCACCATCCTGCATAAAAATAAGGTCACCAATGTTCTATAGCCATTAAATATAAACATATTTTCACTCACCCTGCACACATGGGAGGAGTTTGGTTTATTTATATAATTTAGTATAGGTGTTTGTTGCCCTAGAGCTAAACCAGAACTTGACCTGCCATAGTGTTTGTTTCACATGGTGATTTGCACCAAGCTCGAAATGATAAAATGGGAAAAAACAATAAAATAAAACGAATCTACCCTTAGCATGTATCAATGCTGTATATTGCCACGTTGCTTAGTTTTTCTTTAAACCCCAAACTTTATAAAGTGAATCAACTCCTGAAAAGGCATCGGTAGATGCTGTTTATTATTGATCATCCTTCATAATCTTATTAAACCTGGTCTAAACATTGAGCTAGCTCATTAACACAGGAATAAATACTTTATAAATTTCAAATTGTAAATCTGAACTGAAGTCATTCCAGGTGTCGTCTCCCAAACCTGAGAATCTAAATACCAAATTAGCAATTAGTGATTTCCTGAATACAAACATCCAAACTCTCAGCCAAAGAGGAAAAACAGACCTGTGAAAGAACCAATCACAGTCATGTGTGTGCACATTACTCTATAACCTTAATCAATGTTAATTTAGTTGCAAATTAAGTGTAGCTAATTGGATGGACATTTAAAGAAAGTTAATCAATAGCATTAGGTGGAGGCATGACTGGGTCAGCTAGTGAAATCATTTGAAGCCAATTAACTAATTAACCAATTAACTAATCAGTAACCAAACTAATTGGGCTAAAGAATTCACACACCACCAGATCATTGCAGTGTCTTTACTTGCTTTTCCATCATCCCAGTGTGCACAAGTATACTTTTTTTATTTTATAATTCCATAGTGCAATGGTGAATAAGTTTATTTCATGGACACTTGACAAAACAAAATGTCTCACGTTCAAGACTCATGAAAAAAAATAAACTTTACTTTTTTTTTTGTCACTGAAGTGGTCTACTTAAGCCTACACCTTTGACTTAGATATAGATAGGCCCTAAAAAGGTTATAATATGCAATTTGACTGTAACTAAGTAACTTTATGAACTTTTAAGAGTTACACTATTTCCACATTTCTAGTCGAATACAAGAAGCCTAGAACCCTAGTGACAAAGAAAGGTACCCTGTTTTCTGAAAGTGAAACAAAACAGAAATGTGTTAATACATATGTGAGGAAACTATTCATTTCTATCCCTACATTTCCAGCAACCCTAATGCAGCTATTAATCTAATTATTAACCTAATAAGACAGACAACAGGTGACGATTGTTACAATAAAGCAAGTTTCTAGTGACGATTCTACAGCAGTGCAAATTAGGGCCAAGCTGAGCTTTCTTCATCAGCTGAGATGATGAGATCACCATCTCTTCCCTTTAGCATCCTCTTTCACCTTCCACAGCATGAGCTCCATGCACGCCCTCGCGTCCTCCTGGGTGTCGTGTCCCTCCACTGTGAGACATGAAGGACAAACACTGAAATAACACACGCTGAAAATGAAAGCACAGGCTTTTTGTTTGGTCCCTTCTTTCCAAGATTACACAATCATGTACAGACTGTAATTTTGCCTCATGCTGCAGACTATACACCATTACACACCAGACCATTGTATAACCTACACAATAACCAGCTGGTGTATTGAGTATAATTTTGGTTTAGTCCAAAATTTCATTTAAATGTTTGACATATTTCCAAAAGAAAGTGAAGACATGCATTCACTACTTCATAAGGAAAGCACCCTTTGTACCAAGTTTGTACTGTTAGAAAGGAATATAGATACAGTATAGGTTACTCATGCATAGTCTATTTCACACCACTGTAAAAGTTATACAGTATTTAGCCACAGTCCATTTCACCGCCTGAAAATCAAACATTGAATTCATTCTTGGAGATACTTAAAGGATAATCATGGCTTCAAACAAAGCCAGCTAAACTAAAACACATTTATATTAGCTATCCCACAACTACTTAATATGGTTCATGTCAGAAGAAGACTAATCCATTACAATGGATGTTCTTTCGCCTGCTTTACATAAGAGGGGGTCGCTACAGCAGATCCTTCAATCCGCACATTGATCATGCCCTTCCTCATGCAACCATTGTGCTTACGTGCCCTGCAAACCTAGTGGTATTTGGCATCAACACATCATACATTTTAACCTTTCATATACAGTATAATACACTTTTACCACTGCACAAACTGCGCTTCCTATCATCTGTGTCATAATTACCCCACTCTGGCCCTGCAGTCCCAACTATACTGGTACCCCAGCATACCAATTTAATTCGTTGTGAAATTTTGTATTAAGAAATCCCCAAAGGAAATAATGTAATTGCAGATAATACGTTCCAGAAACCCAAAAATATTTCCCAACACTATAATCATATATTTGGAAAAAAGTTAAATAAAATATGAAATGGACATTAAACCGCACTTAACTTTATTATTCCTCTTGGCACCAGCTGCTTTAAAAACCAAACTGAAAGTGGCTCCATTTTCTTCTTGCTACCGTCATTGGGATCCATGGTGCTATGTTTACACTAAATCTTGCATAAAATTAAAAAAACCCACAAAAGTGGCTTTCCACTGGCAAGTTTTTAACGGCTCCTTGATGTACACGCAACTTAGCCAACATTCGGCTCATTTTATTCATTTGTATGCATGCTTCGTATGTCGGGCGAATTTCTTGCAAAATTCAGTTGTTAAGGCGAAAATTCATGAGGCGGGGTGTTCGTATGCGGAGGGACGCATATATACTTATATTCTGTATACTTTCCCTCCCCAGAATACGCACTAAAAGAGGTAGGATAAGGGTTACTGCAGGACCAGGCTTAAGTACCCGTGTCCTATGGCAGAGTCATTTCTTCACCTGTCTCTCTCTCTCGGTTTCCCGCTTTCCTGAATTTAATAAAAATAAAAGTAGCGTGCCACATTACCAGAAGAAACTGGAAACCACAAATTCTGCTAAAGTGCAGACACTGGAAACTCCTTAACCAATAAACCTCCTTAATAATCACACATTTTTTTAATCAGTGATGTTAATTAGTTGCTACTATTTATAATAAAGGATATTGAAACTTGGTGTTTACAGCTTGCAATACTGATAATGAAAATATTTCAACACCTTCTGGAGAAAATCATGAATTCAGATTTGTTGCGGTATAACTAAATACATTATATGACCTAATGTGTTTGAATTATGTTGTATGTAACTGAAGTTAAACACTCTTATTTAATCTTTATGGCAATATAATTAAATAGTAGCAATATACCTTATATAGCAATATAATTTTCACCTTGGTCAAAAGTATTAAGAAAAAGAGTTTATAGTCTTATACATGCTTATGGGGAAAAAAAGAAAGAAGATGGGATCACATGTTTAAACATTACAGTAGAAGTTAAAATTGTTTGTCTCATGTACCTTACAGCACAGTAATTTTTTTATTTTTTTTCCTCCACGTCCCATTTAAGAAGCTGAGGTCAGAGCTCAGGGTCGACCAGTGCATAGCAGACAGGGTTAAAAGGCGTTTCTCAAAGGCTCAACAGCAGCTTGGCAGTGCTGGGGTTTGAACCCTCGCCCTTTCGATCAGGATCCCAGAGCCTTAACTGTTTGAGCCACCAGAGCCTGAAGTTGAGGTGCTATTCATAATGTTGGACAGGGAATATTTTTGAGTTGCTGGTTGTGAATAACCACTGGGACACTGTTTCAGAAGCATGACAAAGTATGTAAATCCCATAAACTGAATTAAAATTTTGATAATTGACATTTTTCATAACATGATCACAATTCGAGTCCTGGAATATGCCTTCTCCATCAGGGGGAAAAAAACTTCATAGATGTGATAACCTGGTCATTCAGTACATTCAGGTCATCAGCTGACTTCATTTCACAAGCCTCCAGATGCTTGTACAGTGGCCACTATGCATGATGGGTGCATCGATTCATGCTCTTCCCTTCTTACCCTGATGTGCCTGTCGCTCTGGAATAGGCTCAATCTGGACTCATCAGACCACATGACCTTTTTTACATTGCTCCAATGTCTTTTTTTTTTCCCCTGATGATTCTCAACAAGTGGTTTTCTTATGGTCCCAATCCTGTGAGTTTTCATCATAGTGTGTGTAAGGAAATGCTCTTAATTTCATTATTAAACATACATAGCTACAAGTGATCTCCATTCATCCACAAAGTTGACTGTTCAGCACGATCCTTCCAGGTTTTAATAATGTGTTGAATGGTTCCTAACCCAGTTCCAGCTATTTTAAATCTCCTTAGTTGTTTTCTTTGCGTGATGCAGACCAATTATTTAATCATTCTAAAATTGATATCTATATATATATCTATATATCTATATATCTATATATATTTTTTTTTTTTTTTTTTTGGCCAGACAGTGTAATTAGCTCA
>JAOTRS010000039.1:25843410-25858899 GCA_028565755.1 Dinotopterus cunningtoni | reverse complement strand
ATTTGGTTGCAATTCTAAACAAACTTTGCGAATAATTTCCTCTTATTACACATGGTGCTGTGCCATGTGGAAAAGTTTGCAAAAAAGGTGGAAAAGCCCGTCTACGTGTCAACCGTGGCACAACCGGGCGACGGATACACCCGATCCCGGAGACATATCCCTCGTTTAATTACAGGGTTGGGTTTCCAGGCCGATGACCGACTGTATCCAAACACTTGGGGATGAAAGACCTTTCTCAAGGATCCAACAGTGGCAGCCAGTCGGCGTCGGGGATCGATCTAGCAACCTGCTGATCAGCAGTCCAACACGTTAAACCCATAACGACCTAAACCATGAGCTACCGTTTTATCCACCTCACATGCAAACAAATACTGTATAAATTAAAAATAATTTATTATAAAAACATTTATTTTGGAGTCAGTTTCACGATACTCGAATTGCCACCCACAAAAAAAAAAAAAAACGCGATACATCTCCGAATGGATTTTTATCCTCATCTCTACTACTACACACTTGATTTTTTTTTTTTAACATTGTGAAATCAATCAAAGGAGGAAAACCAATCAAACACAAAAGGATAAAATTGACTATAAATCAAAACTGACACACACACACTATTACGTATAAAAGCAGAATGAAAGAAGGTCAAACAAAAGATTAAACCTCACTGTGTTGTCATGATCCTGACCAAATCCCAGATGCTGCAGGTAAGCATTTCTGTTCGGATGAATCATGACCCTGACATGATTCCACATGTTTTCAAACAATGCACGACCAGTCAGAAACCAGGAGAAGCTCATATCTTATTTTTTTGATAAAGTATAGCAAAGCATATCACAAATGTTTAGTGTTTTTTGAATCCGTGTTGTGCATCTGTATTGTACATTCCATTGTGCAGAAAAATAAACCATTAAAATATGTCACTTTGACCTGAGGGTGAGAAACAAACACTGGCTACATGACTGTTCACATTAAAGGCCACACACACACACACACACACACACACACTCGGTTGTGTTTTCAGTGCACTGTTGCAATGGACAACATTAAATACATCATGAACAGGTTCACAGATTCATAAGGCTGATTACTGACTGTGAGACAGCAGCCGTGTCGTGAGTTTAATGTTTCAAGAAAATCTTCCAGAATTTGTGATATTAGTTGTCATACAATACTGTGCAAAAGTCTTGACACTCTGTCAGTTCTTTATATTTTGCTTCCGAAGCCAGGACGTTCTAGTACTGTTAATACTGTCTTGATTTGGTGATGCTGAGTGCTCGGTGGTTGGAACAGACGAGAGGGGAAATGAGGTTGCTGCTGAGGTTGGTACATTAACCACCGTTTTTTTTTTATTGCATCTTAAATTACTTTGCAGCTTGTCACAAAAAAAAAAAATGTTCCAATTTGTTTGAGTTAATCTACATCATTTAATTTTACTATAAAGAAATGTTGGATAAAGACTTTTGCACAGTACTGTACTTCAGATCATGAAACTATTTGGACGTAATACCATTCACAATATCTTTTAATGTGATCTCTGAACAAATTAAAGAGATGGATGCGCCTTCACAATAAACTCATTACACCATTACAGCTTCCATGCTTAAATATAGAAAAGTGCAAAAATATATATATTTTTAAGCATGAAATTTATCAAATAAAAAAAAAATTTCACTTCTCTTTTAAACGTGCCGTTTTGTTGTCTATGGAAATGAGCTATGGCTGAGCCACGCCCCACCAGAGAATAGCAAAGCCAATCAACAAGCAGCGGAGGATATCCCCTTATATGAGGTCACAGAGGAAAAATGTAATTAGCCTGTTTAAGTTCTGGTCAATACAGAAATAGAAAAAAAGATAGAAAGCTAAGTTTTCAAACACACAATCTGGAAACCCATCAGAAAGTCTTGAAATGACTTAAAAGTAAATTTTACATTTTATCTCCCCTTTAATGTTACTGCTGATCAGTGACTCGCTCTCCGTAGCTCTAGATGCGTTTTTGAATTCTGCATTCTCTACTGCAGAATAGGAAATTTCCAAAACCCTCATACTGGATTAAATCAGCATAGAATTCAGCACACACACGTGTGTGTGTGTGTACACGACTGCATGATATATTATATGTAACAGCTAATTAGAATGAACTTTCTGTATCCAAGAGAGCACTCGCACATAAGAGGGGGCGGGTTTGAAGTTTGCTAAGGAATAAGTTAAAAATATAAGGCCATGTATATTATATGCTCATCATATTAACCCTGATGTCTACATATTTGGTGTCACAGGAAGATGGTTCAAGGCTTATGGACTTCATCATTTAAAAACTGCATTTTGTATTTACTCGGGTTACAAAATTTTAAATTTGTTTGATGATCTCAATCATTTAAGTGAGACAAATATGCAATAAATAAAAAATTATAATAATAAAACCTCAAAGGTGGCAAATACTTTTTCACGGCACACAGCATATAATCGTAACATTTCAAGGAGCTATGATATACGGAGGAAAAATAACTGTTTAAGCTGCTAATTTCATGCTAGCTGTTTCTAGCTGCTTCAGGCTACCTGCCATATTAATATAACACGATTCAACTCCAATTCACAAACTACTATTTTCCTGATCGTGTGCTGATCTTAAACATATCCTTATGGCTTTAGGGCATCTGCAACCTGAGCTTTTTCTATCAATTTAATCTCAGCTCGATCGCAGGTTTAGACGGGACGTGCTTCAAGCTCATCGTGATCCTCGGGCGCTTTTTTGCGCGGGCTCTCTAGTAGGACGAGAATACTATAAACAAAGCACTGCAAGATAATCGCTCGGATTTCATTATTACTCGGATGCTGTAATCACTGAATGGTTCAACTCACTAAAACACAACAGTAAAACGTGCTAAAACCCCAATGTCGCTGGAAAATCGGGTTTGTCGGCTTTGCGGTTTTATCTTAGAATAAAAATTAATGCTGTGTAACTTCCGCAACGTCACCTCCGTAATAAGTCATTTAAGTGTTTAAACATAAAAAAGTAGCATGGTTTGTACATCACACATGACGGTGATGTTAATAAGCACTGCAGAGAAACTTGGGACATCAATGGTTTGTAGTGTACGCTTGTCCTATAAAACATTATGGACGTGACCAGGTTGTGGAACTCATTTATCCGTAAACAAGAGGCTTTTAGATTTATTTCAGTTTTTTATTTAAAAAAAAAAAATTTAAAAAGAGAGAGAGAGAGGGAAAAAAAGAAAAAAGTTTTTTCTTGTATATGATGTCAGAGTATGTTTGTCTACAAATTGCCCTGGTGTCAGGATACCACATGTTGCGTATCATGAGACCAACTGATATACATCATGAAGTTTTTGTATCACAATACACAATATATATCGAATGTGAACGCTTCTAATATACAGTATATGTAATTGTTCTGCATTTCGTTTTGGTGTTGGCTCGCGATAAATTAAAACATCTAGCACTTCTTCGAGTGTCTTTATCCTGAAAAAAATGACCAGTAACTTTTTTTTAAAAAATTAAAACTTTTAACTTCAAAATAATTTTAATTTGTTCAAACAGGGAACACACTGTATACTACCTGGGGTTGTTTTTACTGGTCATTTTACAAAAATGTTCAATCTTTCCAGATGAATACGTGCGTGCACACACACACACACACACACACACACACACAGTAAAAATGACTAAGGTGACAGATGTGGAAATGACTAAAACTCACAGTGACGTTCTGGTCATTCGTATCTACACTAATGTGCGAAGTCTTTATCACATCCAAGTAACTGCTGTAGATCATGAATGTCTTCACAAATACAAAGGTTTCCACATTCAAAAAAAAAAACAAAAAAAACATATAAAAAATTAATTAAACAAAGTCAATAATTTTTGACTTAAGCAAGTCTTTGCTTAAAATACAGTCTCAGTGTGTGTGTGTGTGTGTGTGTGTGTGTGTGTGTGTGTGTGAAAATGAGCTGCTTAGTTTTACTGAACACTCCGCAGAACCAGCCACAGTCACTCTGAATAACTTTCTCGCACCTATTTCTTTTTTCATGCAGCAAAATCCAGAAGGTTTCTTTTTCCAAAAATGTGTCTTTTACATAATATGCTTTTTTCAGAGATTCTCCTATAATATCTTTATTTATTTATTTTTTTGCTGGAATACGAATGTTTGGAAATCAGATTAAAGAAAATGTGCGTGTGCATGCGTGGACAAAATGTGTATAAAGGACAAAAAAAATCATGTCCTTTACATACATACAAAAATGAGTGGTAAATTTTACATTTGGAAACTATAAACCAATCTCATTATTTATTTCCCTTTTTTATAATAAATCAACCTTAAAATTTCTTTTGTTACCGAGGTTTGGGATACATTCAGGTGTATATCAGGTGTTGTTCAGGATTAAACAGTTGCATTATTCATAATGTCAATGCAAAGTGTTCAGGACAGACTAATGAGTCAGTGTGTTTGTGTGTGTGTGAGTGCACGAGGGACGGATAGAAAAAGAGAGAGAGAGAGAGAGAGGGAGAGAGGGAGATGGAGAGACAGACGGAGGGAGATACTGTCCTTGTGTATTACTAGATTAAAAGTCAGAGAGACACACACTATACTCTGTTGTGCATAAAAGCCAAACATCAAGGCCTACTCCTACTTATTTGTTGTTTTCATGATTTCTTCCACTCTGTTTTTTTTTTTTCCCCTCCCTTTCTCTCCGAGAGCAAAAAACCAGCCTGAGCCAAATCCCCACTCGCTTTTCTCTCCGAGGCCGGGATCGCAGCTCTGGGAGCCCTTCAATGGAAACAGGTGCTGTTTACAGCGATTGTGGAGAGCACCATGACAGGAAAGCTAAAAAGTTCCTCCTATATTTAGAGCCGCGGAGTTGCCAAGAGCTAATTTAAAAGCTCGGGAACTCGCGCTGTTGTCGGGGAGGAGCGGAGCAGAGTGGGAAGCACGTCCATCACAGCCAAGAGCAACAAAGCGAGCGTCTCCAAGTGCTCAGCTCTCACACGGTTACGGCCTTCTGGTTAATCAGAGTCTGAGATCAAATGACCGACTTTACGGTACGGCGTTCAGTCACACTAAGAGCTTTCTATTTCTGTTTCTTATGAGTGCATTCTGGCAGGAGATTCACTGACATAATCCGTCATGCACCCCAACGTCGTCAGGTTTAAGGTGAAAAAGCGACGGTTAAAGTTCTCTTTTAACGGGAAAGATGCTGAAGCTTGTAGTTTTGTACTGATGGAATGAATCAGATTAAAACGATTCTCCGTTAACCGTCATGTGCCCAGTTTCCTGTCGATTCGGAATAGAAAAACAGATATGCGAATGTATACAGCGGTACCTCGGCATACGAATTGAATCCGTCCTGAAGGCGAGTTCTTGAGGTGAAATTTCGTATTGTGAAACGCATTTTCCTAAAGAAAAAAAATGTAAATCCAAATAATTTCGTTCCAGCCACCCAAAAATTACCAATATTACCAATTTCCAACACTATAATCATATTTTTAAATATAAAAATAATCAAAACATTTCGAAAAGACACGTAAATTAAGTCAAATATGAAATAAACAGACATTAAACCTCACTTAACCTCAATTTTTGATTTCTCTTGGCATCGGCTGCTTTAAAAACCAGACTGAAAGAGGCTCCCTTTTCTTCTTGCTACCGACCTTGCTAATATTCTTGGGACCCATGGTGCTATGTCTTCATTAAATCTTGCACAAAATGCAAAAAATAAAAAATAAATAAAATTTAAACACGTATGCGCGACTTAATGCTTTGTATTCCGAGGCAAATTTCTTGCTAAATTTCAGTTTTAAGGCGGAACGTTCATACACTGAGGTTCCACTGTAATTTGATGAACAAGTTAAAAAAAAATTTCCAACAGTTTCATTAACACACAAACACACATAAAATAAAAATAAATAAACAAGTGAGAAACTATGTTCAAAGACTGTGCTATGACCTCCTTGCTTTGATCTGATATGAAAGTGGTACCAGTAATTCTCCCTTTCCCATCTGAACTGAGATGATAATATTTTTCCACATCACTGCTGAATTCTGGATTCTGATGAACGTTGAGTCATTTTCAGCAGTGCCCACATGAAGTTCTGGCGGAAAGGTTTGTATTAATGCACTCGATCTAATCTGATAGTGTTTCTATTGTAACAGCTTACACACAGACTCCAGGTAAATGGATTATAAAGCGCCGATACGGTGAGGAGATGCCAAGTTGACGTTTACGGAAGGAGTCTCCAGTGTTCTTGCTTAGTAGCAGTCATACAGGAAATGTTGTTTTTCAACACAGGACACGGGGATCTAAACAAAATTATGAAAAAATAATAATAAAAAATGACATTGCAATTATTTTGAATCGCAATTACGATTTAAACTGCGACATGTTACTATTACATGTACCATTTTGTATTCATAGTCTAGAAATTTATAAGACTAACAGCAAATAACAGCACAAATTATCTCACTAAGAGGATGTTTGCCAATATTTATTTATTACCCCAAAAGTATTTAAAAAAAATAAACAAATACTTAAATTCTTGACAAACTCTACATAAATTCTAGACTGTGTGTATACAGCATGTAATAAATTATGATTAAATATTTGCATTTGTGATTTTTATGCTATTGATTGTGTAGCAATATTTATTGATGAAAACGTCTTAGCAATTGTAAAATGCTGTGGTGTAAGAGGGTTAGCACAAATTAGCACTCAGGCATGTGCTGTAGTAGGAAAATAATCAACTTCAGTGTTGTAAAAATGACTTTGCTTTATGTCAAGCCACCTCACACAACCCATTTGTTCATTATTTTCCTATCACAGCATGCCCTGATGTTTTATCCCTTACCTACATGTACAGAATTTAATAAATTATTAAGCATGAAGAAAGAACATATGCTCAAGGGTATGCAACTTTTTGCACTAGGCTATATATCATAATATTGTATAGAATTCTGTATATATTTTATAATTTTAGGGTAGAATGTATAAAGTAACGGAAGTTGCATTAAAAGTTTTCATAGATTATTTAAAAACAATTGGGTGTGATGTGCAAATTTGATCATTTCAGTGCAAAAAATGTAAAACTTATTCATCTGTATTATTCGTATAGTGTAAGCGTAATAATGTAATAGTGTATAGTGTAATACTATGAAAAGTTTATTCCATTTGTGAATTTGTAAAGCAACTTCCGTCTGAGATCAATAAAGTTCTTTGAATCTTGATTAAAGCTGGTTTAAAAAAATAAAAAATAATAATAGATTTGTGGCATGTCAAGTAATATCACATTATGAACAGGATGTTCGCTGTGAATTGAACTTTAGCCTAAATAACTGAAGTCTAGTCACTGAATAAAATTCTGGTAGAGGTTAAAACGTGGGCGAAGAAAAGTCTGGTTTTCCCCTTCTGATTCACTTCGGCGGGTTAAAAGGCACATCCCACACCAAAAACAACAACAACAAAAATGAGGTTGGAACTGCATTTTTTCTGGTTAAATTTTACGATCTGGTTTTATTTTGGAATTAGAAAGTCTAAATCAAAACAAGTTAAAACGGAAATGTTTAACTTCATGTCCTAATTAGAAACAATACCTACAGTACAGTAGCTCTTACAGGCCAGATCAACCTGAAATATTAAAAATGGAGGAAAAATCTATAAATCTATTTGGTTTCCGAAATTCCCAGAGTTTGGTCGAGAACACACCTGAATAAACAGGACCGCAAAGACCAATGAACTCCCAGAACACTTATTTTGCATAGAGGAGGCTGTCCATCAAAAGTCAGAGACTGGGAAGGGACAACTAGACAAAGAAGAGACGACTAGACAAAGAAGCGACGCAAACACCAAGGGTAACTCTAAAGCAGGTAAAGAGATCCACAGTTCTTAAAAGAAGCTGTTCACAGGAAAACTCAAGCCTGGACAAACCACAAAGCTCGGCTAAAAGAGTAGAAAAGGCGGGGGGGCATGATGGAGTATCAGCAAACATGGGGAAACACATTTTGGTCTTGGCACAAAGGGCTATGGTTGGCGAAAACATAAAACAATCCCTATGGTGAAGCATGGTGGTGGTAGCATTATGCTTTGGGCATGGACATTGAAAACAAGGCTGAGCACCCGACCACCGCACCACTACCTGCAGCACCCCCATGTCCCCCCCATCAACTTTTTCCTCCAATAAAGGATTTAAGCTTATATTCACCTGATTTTCGTATTCATACAGGCTAAGCCTTACAAAACAGTATTAGGGGGATCTCCTTTAACAACTTCATGAGTGTCATACTGCTTTTACATAACAGTTCTATTTCCAAGCAACAAGCACTTTATTCTCTTCCCACCCTACCAAACCACCTGTTTGTTCATTAAGTTTAACGTTATGTCGTTTGCCAACTCAAGAATTGTCAAAAGTAGCGTTTCAAAATCCCTGCCTGTAGTCCAGCTAGCACACACTGAATGAACGGAAGTTTGACATCCTATAATTCAAGAAATTAAGCTTCAATGCGGAGTGAGTCCGAGTGGGGTCATGCCAGGATGTCCCCACTCATTGCCTTGTCCAATTTCAAAAACAAATTCATAAATCGTTCGACAACAGTCTGTTACTGTTGTATTGAAGAAAAAACGAGCATGCATCAAAACAAGGCTGTTTTTGGTTAAATTCGAACAGTTCCAATGTCCCTGACTGTGGGGACAGAGGGCCAAGACAACTGTGGATTCTTAAAGGAAAGACTTTTCCAGTTTCCCAAAGACTAAAGACCGGAACAATGGTCCCTCTTCCAGTTACACTAAACATACTCGAAAAGCTACTTATAATGATTTAAAGCCAAAAACTAAAACATTTTCAGATCAAAACCCAGACCACAATCTGATCTGAAAATTGCGTTCTTCACAGCCCGCGTATATTTATTTTTTCATGGTCCAGAAGTGTACAGCTGACAGAAACCTATCACACAAGACTGCTTTACGTCCTCTACAGGTGCTACTTAGTCCTTTTATTTCTATCCAAATTGCCAATGTCGTTGTTTTTCTTCCTCCACCCCTGAGAAACTTCCAGCCCAAATTACCTCCTGACTCGTGGGGGGTCTGATAGTTTTAGTTAGCGCTCTGTAAGTTTACTTCTTGTGCTTTTACGCTTCCTACATCGGGAGATGAACTCCACTGCAGGCGGCACTCGACCTCGAGGCCACGTGGTCACAGACACCTGAATAAACTGAACCTAAACGGGAAACACAGATGTCTCAGGTAGAGGACAGACTGACGTACAGTACATCTTCAGTTACATCTTCAGCTAGAACGCAGGCTTTCGCTTTATTAATAATAAGGTAGTAATATTAAAAGTCAGGCACCAATGATGATTTTAATTCTAATATTAAAAGTTTTTAATGTACATATTTACTGGCTTCTAACTTTTATCCAAACATACATTATTATTATTATTATTATTTCTTTAATTAAATATAAGTTATTATTAATTAAATATAATTATTTTTAATTAAATATAAACTGTTATTAATTTCCTGTAATTCCACTGGTTAGACACATTTATTTATGTGTATTATTGGAAAGTTTCAGTTTACAACATTGTGTTGCTTTTTCATTTAGAAGAGTTACATCCACGTACTGGTTCATACATTTTAAATACGCTGGCTTAAAGTGATTCATCATACACCATCATGCGTCATAAAGAATTTGATCTTCACCGCAATGCAGGATGTGTGTCAACAAGAGCGTCTGCAAAATATCAAAATAGAAACAAACAGGAACTTGTCATACATGTGAAAATATTAAGTTTGATTTAGACATTTATTTTATGTTTACATTCGAGGTGGAAAAATTGCACTCTTAAGTGCACTCTAAACTATTCACATACCAGCAGGCAGCACAGTATTCTGTGTGGTAGCTGCAAATTGTTTGATAGGTTTCAAAACAAAATCCGGAAAAAAAATAAATAAATAAATAATAATAATAATAATAATAATAACGAATCAGAATATTTATAAAATCAAGATACTTAAAGAATCGCAATACAAACTGAATGGTATTGGGATGATATTATATCGGGTGACCCCTGGTAATAACATTTGAAATTCAATTGTTTTGAAAAATCAATATTCTGATACATTTGGTCTGTAAAGTCCTGATTACTGTTAACTCACCTTGTTAAAATACAGAAAAATAAATGATTCCATTACTGTGTGAATTGTTTGGAAAATAAGTCTATTTCTATGCATATCTAATTCATCTAAAAATATAATATAAATATCAATACACTTTTAATGAGCTATTCTAAATCATTTTCCTTCTTTGCAATTAAAAAAAGTTTAAATATTTTTATGTAGGTAAATTAACTAAAAATATCATTAAACTCAGGGGGTTTTATTGAACAATACATCTTATCTATATTATTTAACTTTCAAATCGTGTTTTGCAGAAACTCTACTTAGGTTGAAATAAATTTCTTTTGTCGAAAAACATATTAAGGTATACAAAAATATACAAAAAGCCAAAAAAAAGTCCATTATGATTTGAATAAGCACATTTTCCAGGCTCGAGATTCCCCTCTGCAGTGAAACCAGACATCTCTGTGAACTTCTGCCTTCCAGACTGACAGTAAGCGAAAAACTCCATCGTCAGCAAAGTTCTCATATTTGTTCCTCATATTTTCAGCGTGACTAACTGGAAAAAAAAATTGCCCAACACCTGCACTAGCTCTGCTGTTACGCCGCTGCCTGACGCACGTTTATCTAAAGCAGGCTTTCTCTCAAGGTCTAAACCCCGGTGTGGATCCGAGCAAACATCCATCCAGGTGTTACTCCGGCGAAAAACCTCACTGGCGTACGATGAAAAACTCTGAAAACACACTTTTCTAACCCAAACACGGCTCCGCGCTCTTGCAGGTGGGCCGCGTTCACGGACGCCACGTCGGCTTTCCGCGTCCTTCACCATCTGCTTCTAGGTCACGTGACCGAGCTTAACATCCTGCCTGCATGACTGACACACGCCTCGCTCCAAAACGTTTTGACCTTCTTTCAATCCGGACTTGAGGATCCATATTATCTGACCGCCGGTGTGACCGCATCCTGACTCGAGAGCTCGATACTCTAAATATTGACTCTATGCCAGTTTAGGTGAGTCAAAATATCTGTGGAGGCTTGTATAGCTTTGTACAGTAGGAGGATGAGGAGCGCCAATTTAACGGGATTTCTTTTCAAAAAACAAAAACAAAAAAACACAATCAGCACTTTAGAGGGATAAACCTTAATGAATCGGAGTTGAGCACAGAATATAAAGTTTGACTTTCATCCAAAATTATAATTCTAATTAAACTTTTTATCCATTTATACTTACATTTAAATGTCTCTTAGAATTCATCCTACAGCAGCTTTGAACAGTCATGGCTCTTTTTTTTCCTCTCTTAAAGTTAATGCATCTCGTGCTACAGAGACACCAGAGAGTCCTGAAACGTCTTCTGTCCTGGAAAACTTTTGTTCACATTGTTCACACTGTTCAACTCCCATTTGTTCGGTCATAGCCGATCCGCATGTCATGACGGTTCACGTTCGTAATGACATTAATCTGACTCTAACATTGACGCGTCTGTCCTCTGAAACAATACTGAAATGATCTCGAACACTGATATATTTCTGTAGGTTCTCCCTTTGCTCGGACAGACTCGTTGCCCCAAATATCTACTAACTCTACTTTCTACTACTTTCTCCTGATGCTGATCGATGAAGTTAGCGAGCGTCCTGCGCATGAATTCCAATGCGCCCGTTCTCATTATATACAGTATACACCCGATCTAGGATACGGACGAAACTGACTCAGATCCAATCTGAAAAACTGAAAAACATCGGATTTGTATGACAAAGGGTAATAAATGTACAAATTCTTCTAAATTCTCTTAAAATGTTCGAAATCTGGCACTGATTGCACTTTTACACTGCGGTGCTCTTGTAGCTACAGTCGTACTGCTGCTACCTGTCTCGTACCTCACAAATACTCAGAACTTCAGATATATTTGGATGTATGGTTGTAACCTTACATATATTGGACCCTTGGACGTATATTTGTATATTAAGAAAATTCACTGCTTACATTCATTCAGCTGGATATTAATTCAGATCTAAGACATATTCACTCAATTTATTTATAGCTATTTATTATAAGCACACTTCTGTACATTTATACAAAAATCTGTTTCTATATTGCATTGACTGCTGATATTTTTATACAGACTTTCTATCTTGCACTAACAATGTAAACACTTGAGAGAATAGAGAAACGGTATTTCGATTTCTCCGCACATATGGTGGCATTGACATATAAAAAAAACTCAAACCTAAATTGGATTTGGTGATATGAACGTAGCTGTACTGCCTTCATGCTGCAGTAGGGTTGGGTACCGAAAACCGGTTCCAATACGGCACCGGTACCTATATAGCCGGTATGTACCGGACCGAAACAGAACGCGAATTTCGGTGCCTCATTTTGGTGCCACTTAAATGACTGAACTGTCGATTGAAATATTTGTTCTCTGGGGCTATGACGACACAGTTGTAATAAGCATCAGATTCATCAACACACATGATCGCTAGTAAAATTTAAATACTGCATTCATGGGGTGTCAGAAATGATCGGAAAAATCTATGATTTCCTTAATTAGAAAAATCTTGATAAGCTTTGATAATACAATTCCAAAACATTGTTGCAGTAATGTTACTGTCCATTTTATTTTTGTAGATTAAAAATGTATTAGATTAAATTGAAAAATTAAAAGCACAAATCATCAGGAAATGAGAGACCATCCAAGATGCGCGTGAATGCAGCAACTAACGTTACACTCGCTCTGACGGCAGCAGGAGGTCTACCGCTATCTTAGCTTGCTAAATGAATTAACTTTCGTTAAAATGCCTAAAACTAAACGGTCGAAAGTGTAGCTATATTTCACAAGAAAGGATTCCGACACCGCAATGAGCAGCAAATGTTTTAGAGCAGTTGCGTGTAACGGGGGGAAACACGTCAAATCTAATGAAACATTTGAGGGCACACGGAATAGACTTAAAACCAGTTGTGCAAACACATTTAAGCAGCTGACTGATGTTCTTCATTTGAAAAATAATGAATGAAAAAAATAGCCTGTATGAATATCATCAAAATAAATAAACAGATAAATAAATAAATAAGTCGCTAAACTTGGCACAGCGTGAAAAACGTGCAACAAAACCAGCCGATTGAAGAACACAGGCTTGTTAGACCCTATCGGATGTTTCCTTTCCGATCTGAAACAGACGATCGGATTTTCCCTTTTTCCAGCCTCTGGATTTGTTTTACGGCACATTTGTCACACAGCGCAAAGCAGCATGTGCAGTGTTGCCAGATTGTGATCTTTTCTGGTAATTGGGCTACGTTTTATCATCGTGGCTGACAACAAAAAAGTGTCTTGGGCTGGTAATAAATTAAGTTCTAACTATAAAGTCATTATTTGGGGTGTTTTTTTTTTAAGGCCTAGGATATACTTTGGGTGTGGGATCTGGCAACCCTGCTGAGCACAAAAAGAGTTTTACAGCTCAGAAATGAGGCCCAAATAGAGCACTACACTGCTGGAGTACAACTGTTATTTCACATTTTAGTATATTTTAGTTAACGACTGCAATTAATAGATGGTTTACATGCGTGCCAAATATTCTTTTTTTTTTAAATGATATATATATATATATAAAATGATAAAAAAGACAACACAAAAAATACAAAATTAATACATTATTGTGAAAAATATAGCCATACTGTTAATTCTGTAAACATTTCCAGGCTTATATAATTCGTCATTCAGTTTATTATTATTTTTTAGCTTATATTTCTAATTGCCTCTCTTTGTACCATTAACATTTTCCCATTAACTTTAATTTCTTTTAAATTATTTTAGTCGCTGCATGTGTTTTTCTGATGACTTATTTGTATGGAGCTCTCATGCTGTAGATATCTTCTAGATAAGAATAAGAATAAATTATAAAAACATTACAGACATTAGTTGCATTAATCCCCTCGCTGTGTCCCTGTCAGTATAAACGGCAATAATGTCCGCATTATGCAGCAGAGAGCAATCCTCTGACATTACTGGCCCGTTTTAATGCCCGTAATCCATTTAAGATGTAGTAATGCGGCGGTTTTATGGAATGAATTTTAAAAAAGAAGATAATTTATACGAATAAAGAGTGAGCCCTGACGAGAAGACAATTGATACACTGTGATATATATGCGCCAGCGAGCGAGCCTCGCGTTGAAGAATTGCCCAAATGAACTGAAACGACGATCTCGGATCCCATAAAAGCCCAATAATTGCGGCCGAAGCTCTCGGAGCCTGAGTGCACGTAAATATTAGCAGTGCGCAGAAACCCGGGCTAATGTGGCCCCCGTGGCACGCCTCCGCCGAGCCCGACCCCCTGCATCATCTCCATGTATCATTTTGCGCCGCTCCAGTGCCGTTAATCAATTTAGGAGGCAGTAATGATGCTCTCTGGGCCCTCTCCGGGGACTCGGCATTATGAAGAACGTACATTATTTATCAAAGCCTGGAACTTCCATTAGCTCCGAGCCGGGATGTACAGAAGAGGAAGGGGAAAAAAAGAACGAGAAAAAAAAAAAAAACAGGGAAGAAGGGTGGAGGGGAAGTAAAGCGGAGATGGACAGATGGAGGAATTACATTGGCGATGGCCTACACATCAACTTCTCAGGAAATTTATTCTCATAACGGTGTGGAATGAAGAGGGCGGCGGATCGAGGAGCTCTGAGCCAGGACAGGCCTGACGAGCCGAGAACACATTGTGCCTGTGCACACATGGAGGGCAAATGTTTGGGATGGTAAATTAACACACATCACCTGTGGTATGCAGTCAGAGAGAGAGAGAGAGAGAGAGACGGGGTTCATACGACACAGAGGATCTTCGCAATGATTAGAAAAATCTTGAAGTGGATTTTTCTAAACATTATTCTGATATGTCATGAAGTTTTGTTGTTGTTGTTGTGTGTGTGTGTGTGTGTGTGTGTGTGTGTGCATCATATCATGATATTCTATGAGACAAAACAATTTGGATTTAATAATATCGTTTCAAATGTATCTACATTTTAAACTTAAAATTTATTTTTAAATAATCTGTTAAAAACTGATAGTAAGCAACTGATTTCATATAAAATTTGTTATTATTTATATTATTTATTTCTACTTTCAGTGTTTAAAAATGTTTGCTGATTATGATTTTACTATAAATACAGAAAATATATATTCAGTTGCAAACATTAAATCAAGTGATATACAATTTTTTATAATTTATTTAAAATTATTTTTATTTATTTATTTAGATATTTAAAAATGAAAAACTACTACTGTATACTGCTGGGAAACTTTGAACAAAGCTACACATCACGTGTAGGAAGATCTTTACATGCTTACTGATTATTTAAAGACTTGTTTAATTCAGTC
>JAOTRS010000039.1:25756335-25768705 GCA_028565755.1 Dinotopterus cunningtoni | reverse complement strand
TGGTTGATTAGATAATTGCATTAATGAGAAATTGAACAGGTGTTCCTAATAATCCTTTAGGTGAGTGTATATATATAGCAGCTGTACATGGGGCCCTGCAGGTAAACAGGCCAAGGCCTCCAAACTTCCCAGATCCTAATCCAATTGAGCACCCATGGGATGCACCAGACAAACAAGTCCAATTCACTGAGGCCCAACTTCGCAAACCAAAGCACCCAAAACATCTGCCACCAACCTCCTGGTGCCAGACACTAAAGCACACCTCCAGAGGCCCAGTGGAGTCAAGCTCCAAGGGACCAGTTTCCTTAATTGATAATCTTAAGTAAAAAAATGTTAATCTTTGAAAGTGAAAAAACAAAGGCATGCTATTTGTCATGTATCGATTTCTATAGGTTTTCTTTTATATAAACCACTGCGTACAAGATCAATCAAATATTCTCACACTCACGTCTATACGTAATTTAGGGCAGCCAGTTAACCTACTGGCATGTTTCTAAGAGGTGAGAGATGAGAGAATGACATGTAATGAATTTCTTGGATGTATTAGCAAAATGCTCCAACCACACTAAGCATTAACAAGTCATTACACTGAGCCACTGTCAGCAATATAATGTAAATAAATGCTTGTGATTGGCTACAACGAACCATAATAGAGGATCTTCTACAGAACAATGGAGGAACAGAGGAGTCATATCTTTTATCAATTCTGCTACAGTGTTTTTTCAAGTGTTCAGTTTAATTTGCTAAATTACTCTGCTTAGTTCACATCCAGATAATAATCTAACCAGCTGATGACCCCTGATCTAGAGAATAGAACATTTCTTCCACTATTTTTGTTCATATTTGGACAATTATTCTCTATTTTTAGAAGCTGAATTACCACCAGCTGATCAGATGCTGTCCAGAATTTCTTGCCGAAAGGACTTCAGCAGAGGGAGCCTTTATCCTTTGTGTTGAAAGGCTTTCTCTAAAGCACTGACCTACAGCCGGACTCCTTTAAAGCCGCACTTGAGATGGAATGCAAGGGCATCATTTGGCTTAGATTAAATCTCTGAGGGGGCTGAGGATGATTTTAGAAAATATTATGCACTACCTCGTGTGGGGAATCACGACACAGCACCACACAAATCTGTGTATGAAAACCAGAGCGCCGGTCTTTTTAAAGAGACGGAAAAAGGCGCATCCTGTGCCAAGAAAATGCAAATGATGTGAATCCAAAAGGAAGAATGATATCAAAGTACCAGGCCTCATCAGGGATGTTGAGAGCAACACACCACTCCACTGATATTCATTAGGGCATATTGTGCAGTGATTAATTAATTTGTAGCACGCAGCCATGCCGATGATTAGAATAAAACTCGTGACAGTGCTGTGGGTAAATCAGGATGTTTTCTATTAAGCACGTGTATGTGTGTGTGTGCGTGGACAGGCACATGTGGATCAGGAGTGTGTGTGTGTGGCCTGCAACAAGCAGACATTCACTGTTCTGATTCATTGTGAATGCAGTTTGTAAACAGCACATTCTTCTCTCCCGCCTCAAGCTTGGAGAAACGATGGAGTGCCAGCTGTCAACACAAGCACAGGGCATCATCACGCACATCAGAACGCAGGTCTCGTGGACTGGATAACCATGAAAAAAATGAACTTAATGAACATACACATATTTACATACGCATATTTTATTCTCAAGCAGTGGTGCTTTTTTTCTTCTCCTTTCTAATAATAATGAGATTATTGTATTGATATTGCATCTGCCTTAAGCCAGCTTATACAGTACACCTGTCCGGCCGAAAGTGTGCTGATAAATTTTCTATAATAGAACTTGGACAGAAATTCTAAAAGTGTGTCATTTTTATAGTAACAACTAATAACTTAATGGCAGATGCTCCTTCTAAACAAACAAACAAACAAACAAACAAACAAACAAAAGCTTGCTTGACATGGTGGTGGTTTCTTGTATTTCAGAATAGATTGGCTGTACCCAATGCACTTCCAGTAGATGCCACAGCCGAAGCCACAGCAAAACAATACCAATGAACTGGGGTATCAGCTGAGATTAAGACAGATCAGTAGTGCAAGTTATTTTTTTTAAAATGTTTTGAAAATTAATATATTTCAAAATATTCACTCACTTTCACTCATCGTGGAAAGATTCATTGGCCGTGAATCGAACCCGGACCCTGGAGGTGCAAGGCGACAGTCCTAACCACTACACCATCGTGCCACCTTTATTTAAAAATATTTACAGTATATATTAAAATATTTCAAGTACACTTTTACAAAAAGCACTCAGCTCATTCTAGAAGTTATAAATAAATTAAATGTAAAAAAAATATTTTACAGCAAATTCCTCTGTCAGAATTTGCTGTAAAATAAAGGACGTACAGTAGAACGATTGTATATCCAGCTCCATGTCATGCTGTGTCTGGTCTGTACTATGGTCAGCCTGATGTCTGCTTGGTTCTGCCTAAGCCATGCCCTGCACTGCCTGAGCCATGCCCTGCATCATCTGAGTCATACCTTGTAATACCTTAGCCATGCCTTGCATTGCCCAAGCCAAGCCTTGTCCTTGCTCTGCCAGACACTGCACCTGCTCCAGGAACATTCTCTGGCCTAGAGGACGTGCTATTGTTTCCACTATCTGGGTTCAAAAGTGGTGTACTTTTTTCACCACCAGACTGCAAGGACATAATGGTCATCCTGCTGTCTGGATTTGAAGATGTCATGCTTGCACCCCCTCCTGGGATTGAAAACATTATGCTTATTTTGCACCTAAGTTGCAATATTATTCTGGTGATTTTCTAGTATTCTTGCTTCAGGGATGCCATGCTGGTGCTATTGCCTGGCTTTAAGGATGATGTGGCAGCATCAAGCATTCCCCAAAGACCCAGGAAGATTCGTCCCAAGTCTTGGTCTTTACCTATTCCAGGTCCCAGCTCTGCCACAGTGTGCACACACAAATCGGCCTTTTGCTTACATCCAGCTTTGTTTCTGTCCACACACCTAGTCCAGGGCCCATGTCCATGCCCAGCTCTGTTGCCATTCTAAGGCCTGGCTCTGTTCCCATCCTTATATCCAGTGTGACCACAATCTCTGTGTTGGAAAACCCAACAAAAATGTTTTGGAGGGAGTAATACCATAGGAGGGAAGAATTATGCCAAGGTCTACCCTTAGAGGCATGCATCTGCGGCTGTGGCTGGACTATGTTTTATGTTTCTTTATGAATGCTTTGTCTTTGTTTAAAGATGCTTCACATGTGTGAATATTAACCTAATTTAAAAAAACACTGAAAGCCAGCTACAAAAGGAACAATATGACAGGTAGAGTGGCCAACCTATCAGTCTTGAACAGGTGCCTTCTGGCAGATGTTTGGTGTTGGGGTTCCTCCTAAGGTGGGAGCTCAGCATGGGAGGCTGCCTTGTTAGCCACCATCATCAGCTTAGGATGATAAGCCCTCCAGCTGTGCATTGTTGGCTTTGGGAGTAGCTTGGCAATAAAAGCTGCCCTATTGGCCTGTGGCAGAATCTCGACTTGGCAGGTTGCCCTAACTCAGCCTTGTGCAGGAGCTTTGCAGTACAGGTCACCTTGACAGCCTCTGGCAGGTGTTTTACTTGTGAGGCTGCCTTGTTGACTTCAAGCTGGAGGCTGGCACTGAGGCCAGTTTGTTGGCCTCTGGCAGTAGCTTGGTAGTGGTGCTGCTTCTTTGGTCTCAGGCTGAGTTTGGTGTGGGAGGCTGACTTGTCTGCTTTAGGCTGGTGCTCAGCTTGGGTGGCCGCCTTGTTGAACTCAATTAAAATTTATTTATATAGCGCTTTTAACAATGGTCATGTGTAATCCTGTTGGCGTCTACCACTTCCTTCACAAGAATGGAATCTGGCAACTTACCTTTACTTGCTTTATTAGGAACACCTTTACACTTGCACATCAGGAAGTTTTCTAATCAGCCAATTATGTGGCAGCATTGCCATACATAAAATCTTGCAGATAGAAGTCAAGAACTTCAGTTTATGTCCACATAAAGCAGAAAAATCTGATCTCTGTAACATTATCTGTGGCATGCTGTTGGAGCCAGTTGAGCTGGTTTGAGTATTTAAAAAAACTGTTATTTATTTATTTCACACAGTCTCTGCACAAATGGGAACAAAAGAAGTGGGCAAAAGTCCTGGGGATAGAAATGCCTTGTTAAGAGGGGTCAAAGAAAATTGGACAGATTGGTTTAAGCTGCCAGGGAGAATATATTTTCAATTATCACTCTTTACATCTGTTGTGAGCAGAAAAGCACATCAACATGTAAAAAAACTTGAAGCATTGCAGCATATATTTTACAATCGCAGAACACCACATTGAGTTTCACTTTGGTTATTTAAGAACAAAAATCTGAGGGCACAGATGCAATGGAACTAGACAGTTAATAAGACACCTGTTTTGTTTTGTTAGTTAGTTAGTTTTTCAAACTTCTACTGTCCAGTGTTAGGGAGGCCCATTCAGTGAGGAATGAGATGGAATCAGAGCATTCTCACATTTAAAACAATTCATGGTTGTTTCATAGGGATAGAATATAGGAGTTAAAATGCATGCTGGTCAATGTGTAATTATGAAATGTGTAATTAGAAAAGGTATCAAATAGAAATAAAGTAAATGTATGGCAAATGATAAAGAGGCATAAATAAAATATTTAAGTACAAGTAGCATAAATTTTAAAGTTTAAACAGTTTCATTCAAGTCTCATAATTATTTTTGTTTTATATTTTAAGCTTATAAAAAAACACCTTCTTTTCTTATGGTTTAGTCTGGGGATCTTCTATAATCAATTTTTAATGAAACCAGTGTAGTAGTGCTAAACGTTTGTCTGCTCTTTTTAATTTAGCTCTGTTTACTGTTAAGTGAATTAAAGCAAAAAAAGAAAAAAAAAAACAATACAGAAAGACATGCAAGTAGGCAAGATGAACAGCCACATGTACAGGTTGATATAAAACCACTCTATACAAGTGCCACCATAAAACATTTGCATAACTTGTTTTAATGTGTTTGGAAAAAAAACTGCCCAGTTGCTTTGTGAAGATACCTCAGCATGGAAACTTTTACCTAGGTGGTCCCTTTCCACCCATCCAGTTGTTTACTTCATTCTTCAAGGGATCACAGCTGAGACAAACAGACAAAAAGTGTCTGGTTTCACAACCGCACACAATGGCCTTGACACACCTTCTCTCTTTAACGCACATGTTCACATATAAACACTTTTGTTTAAAACTATACACACACAGCTGTACCTGCGCACACAAACTGGTGCATTTGATACTGATGGGTAATTAACAGCAGAGCAGCAACAGAACTCAGACGATGATCTCATTCCTCCACACCCATCCCCCTGGCCCTCCTTTCCTGACACTTACCTGTCTTCTTCTGCCAGTCTCCTGCGATCAGATTGGGCTTGGTGTGTGTTTACATGACAGATTGGGCCCCAGTGGGAACCTTAATTGCATCATTTCATGGATGCGAGTCAGCGTACCGGCTTACAAGCAGTAAACATGAGTGGAGGACCAAGGGTTTTGATGGAGTTTATGTTCTAGCCAATACATAAAAACCATGCATGCTTGGGTTGGATCATCTGTTGGCTCTGCTCAGAGTGTGAGTGTGGCAGCGTGATGGATGTAAGTTGGGAAAGCGCCATGAACCAGATGGTATAAAGTGTAAAAACCATGGTTGGTATAAGGAAGTTAATTTGGACTAAGCAATGTATAGTGCATGATTTTTAAATGGCATACACTGCCATACTTTCTTTTTGTTTTTTTTAACAACAGTTTTTTTTAGTTCAGTGCTGCACCCAATGTTCTCAGGATAGGCACAGAATCCACCATGATCCAGACCAGAATAATATTGGAATGAGGTGAAATCCCAACGATTACAGTTCACAGTGCTGTTGAATTCTTGTTTCTAAATGGTTAGAATGTGTTCATTAAATTTCCTCATTATAAACAGCAGCTCTCTGTTTTTATATTAAAAGTTTACAAAGGAACTTGTGGAATGAATGCTCACATTTATTATGGGCTTATAAATAGAGTTAACACAGAGGCTTTCAATCTCCAGGGTCAAGTGGAATTTGCACTTCCTTTCTGTGCATGGTGGATTTTTTCCAGGTACCAGGTGGATTTTTTGTACCTTTTTTCAATTTTTTAAATCTGGTATTGAAAGGAATCTCTAGTGTCAGAAGTTTCTAGAGTTTGTTACAAAAAGCGTTGAATTTTCATTATTTTGCTTTAATGCAGAGGAGGAAGGTAACTAAGTAAATTTACTTCATTACTTCACTTAAGTACATATTTCACATACATGTACATTACTTGAGGAGTTTTATCAGAGGATACTTTTTAACTTTTTTACTACATCATGCAACAAATATCTGCACTTTCTCCTTTACTACATTTCTGTATGGCTTTACGTTACACAAACAAAGTGGTAGGGAATATTTGAAGTAGGGAGCTCACCTGCTGGCGATTATGCATAATCGTATGACTTGCCTTCCCTCTGTAAAATGCTTAGTCATATAGCAGGTGTTTGAAATCAGGTGTTTGAAAAAGTGCAAACGGTTGCAGACAGCAACGAAAATGTTCGCTCAGAGAGAGAGACTTTTACTATGATGCAAAGCCTGCTGTGAGCTAATACAGTACAAGTTCAGTATATTTGATCCTTAAGTAATAAAAAATTATGCACTTTTGTACTTTTACTTACGTATATTTGAACATGGTGACTTCTGCTCTTACTTGAATAATCCCTAAGGCATCTCTACTTTTACTCAAGTACAGGATTTTTGTACTTTTCCCACCTCTGCTTTGATGTGGTACAGTAACAGTAACTTAGGTTTGTATCAGACGACACAACATTACCCCATCATTAAATGCCCCCAAGTGTTCCAATTATAGTTCAAAGGTTTTATAGTTATTATTCATGTTCATAAGTGATTGTAATAATTCTGCAAGTAACTGTGTAAAAAAATATATAATAAATTTCATGGTTCCTGATAAAACTGCATGTAAACACACATACACACAATAAAATCTAATTAATCTTTGTTATTAGATTATTGTTTTTCTATTTCAAAACCTTTTATTTCCAGCAAAGTTAAGGCAAAATGTCAAAAGCACAATTTTGTTCAAATCTTAGGCTTCCTGAACGAGTGTGTACTGTCAGGAATATCAGAATTCCTCATTCCTGGCCACACACACTGCAGCAGTAGTCCTCAATGACTCAGTCATGTAAACACATGAAGTAACAGAATATGCTGTGCAATCAAGGCCGTGACAAGAACAGATACAGAACCGAGGGACTGTCATGCAAGGAAACTACATCAGCTGTTTACCCAATTCCTTCTGAACCATATCAATACAATTTAACTTGTGCCCATTATTTAAAAGTATTCTACCTTATAACTCAAAAAAAGCTAATGTATAATTACATAATCACACTTAAAAGTTATAATTGTTCCCCGGTCATCATTTTTAAAGCAGGATCCATAAGAATAACGTCTGTCCACATACAAAGAATTGTAATGTACTTCTATAATACCACCCATCCAAGTCAGAGAAATATTTAGTATACAGGCTTGTCATGTTTACCCAGTGCTGGGTTACACTGTTTATTAAAGATAGCCAGACAAGGGGCCTTTGGGGGACAGAAAGAAAACCATTCCAAAAAAGAAATGATTCATGCCATAGATAACACGTAAACTAAAACGTACCCCATCACCCTGACTCTTGCTATTTCGGTTGGCTCCAAACACTTAACAGACAACCAGGCATCGAGCGACTCTCTGAATACATCATGGTGGCTTCCATGATGTGGGTGGTCCTCATTTGTTATGATAACGAGCACTCAATCTGATTGATATTTGGTGATATTCCCTGGGTGATGTGTTATATTTATTTGAAGAATTTAATTAAACACTGTCAGTCTGCGCAGCGAAACCGCAAAGGTTCATTTAGACCCAGCATATCTTTGTGCGCTATAAAATCAACTCATATGAAGCCTGTTTGGATTTGGCGTGCACCCCTGAAATCTGATTGCGCTTGTTTCCCAAAAACCGCACCTTGTGGAAGTGTGGAAATGGAAATTCTGTACGACTGAGGTCACTTCTGTCTTCTTCAGGTATTGTAACAGCAGTGTGAGAGTGCAGCATTCAGTGTCCAGGGTTTTAGTTCAAGATTAACATTTTTGAAATATTGCTCTAGCGGCCACCTTGGCCGCCTTGGCGTCCTCTGAACGTCTCTCTGTGCACTGTACGTTGAAAAAAAAAAAGGAAAAAAAAGAAAAACCTCACTGGAAATTTGGCCAGTGACGCACAAGGAATGAGACACTTCCCAGCACTGAGCCACAACAGACACCAGGGGCACCTACGTAAAGCAATAGTTTGTTTGCACAGAGAAATATTCTCTGATATATTTGCGGCAGGACGCTAAAATATTTATGTGTGCAGGACACTGTGTGCACACTGAAGCCTCTCAGTGTGTCCGTCTACCTGTTGTGGACACAGTTTCAGATAATCTGTGCTCAGTCATGCATAGCAATAGCCAAGCCAGGTATGAAAATATGAGTCTACAAGCAAAAAATATGTTTTTATTTCATTAAGACAAACACAACCCTGCAAGAATTGTTTACGGATTTCACAGATAACTATAAAATAGATCTAAAGCATGCAATTGTTGATGCCGTGACGATTTAGGAAACAGAATGAGAGGGGGGGCTGGTAAGAGAATGACAGATATAACAAACCGAAAGACTGATGCCAGAAATGAACCTCTCTCTCCCTCTCTCTCTGACATTCCACAACATCACATCAAATACACAGTGTGTCATTCATTAATAGATTCAAATAATGTATTGATTAAACACAAAAATTTGTAGTATAGGCAGAATAACATACTCCAGGTCATGCAGTTATACACCCATCAGCTAAAACATTAACACCAGAAAACATGAACACATTAGAATTTATTATCAATTATATGCCAGCAAACTGGTGACAAGATGATGGGCACCCAAGGCTCATCCATGCCCAAGGCCAGTCCATCTGGTCCGATCCCACATCTCCCAGATCTGGGATCCACATCTTACCAGATCCCAAAACCAGTCGAGCAAACATGAGATCCGCTGCACCACCCTACAACCCGTGGCACCCAAAGGATCCGCTGCCAACATCCTGGTGCCAGGCACCACAGAACTCCCACTCAGAGGTCTTATGGAGGGGAACCCACACAACACATGTTTTTTGTGTGTAAATCATGCACTTTTTTGTTATGAATTGTTCCATCATACTAGAAATAATGGCTTATTTCTGCATGATTGGTCATGCAGTCATTTTGTCTTAGTTAAATGTAACTACATTTATTGTTGTGGAATGCCCACATTTTCCCCATGCATACCCGGTTATCACTTCAAACTGCATGCGTAAGTTTTATTTGGTTGATGTTTGAAGTGAAAAACTTGGTGGCACATTGATTTAATGGTTAGCATTGTGGCCTCGCATGTCCAGGGCCTCTAGGATAAGCTGCAGGCCTCCTGCGACCCTATACAGGATGAGCGGTCTAATGAAAGAATGAGAGTGAAGTGAAAATAAGTAAACACAACATTGACAGTTGTTGTTAGTTGTAGGTCTTTCGGCTCAGACCATCAGATCCACAAACGAATTTTGGCACAGGTTTTACGCAAGATGTTCATTCTGATACAACCCTCCCATTTTATCCAGACTTGCGACCAGCACTGTATGTATTGGGCATTGGGTGGAAATCAAACCCGGGTCTTCAGCATGGCAGGTGAGGAATCTACCATTGAGCCACCAAGTCCCTTAACACAACATTAACAGTAAAATATTTTTTTTTAAATATATGTCTTTCTGTTTTGGTTTAAGGATCTTTCACCCACATTTTCTTCCTTCCTAAGCTTGCTTAATATTCCTAAGCTCTATCTACAGTACCTACATATTTTCTGTGATGAAGACAGGGACTGTGAGGGCCATTACAAAAGCAGGACCTCACATTTCACAAGTTAGTTCATGGTAGCTTTTGAGGTATGTTCTGGATCATTCTCCTGTTGTAGAAATCCCTGTTCAGCTTAATTTTGACAAATTAAGATTAAATTGACAACCGACAATTTTTTTTGATAGTGGAATCCTTTCATTTATTTACATGTGGATGGTTTCCTGTGCCACTGTTACACCTGTCTCAACACCCTTGTGGCAGGGAAACCTTCCAGCATTCTGTGACATAGACAAGAGTTTGGCTTTGGCTTTTTTTCTTCTGTCTCTTGTTCTTCCTGATCTTGCCTTAACTTGTACAGTCAGTGGAAATCCAAACCATGCCTAACGAGTCCTAATAAGCAAATTGAGGTTAAATAAGTTCTGAGATTTTGCCAACTGGATGTCTGAACTTTTGCACGTTTCAATTAGTATTTTATTTATTTATTTATTTTTATTAAATTATCAAATATAACGTAATTATGCATTAACACTTGCAATTAAATGAAATACATACCCTCTTTTACTTTTAAATCTTTCAACTCTTTATATTACAATAGCTATAAAACAGTTGTTCCCCACCAGTATTTCTTTTCTTCTTTCTCCTAAAGTTAATAGGTTAAAAACACACTAATTTCAGAAACCAGAAAATGCAAATACCTCCATGCTGAAGACTTTTCCCAGGAATAAAAAGAAAACAAAGATTTACTTTGGACTCTAACAAAGTTCTGACACTGGAGACTTCTCTAATACATGCTCTGTTAACCTTCCTTTCACAATATCAGCCATAACATTATGATCACTGACAGGTGGCCTGAACAACATTGTTCACCAACTACTCCGATTTCAGCCAACATTAACATTGATTATCAATTATATACCAGTGAACTTGTGAGAAGATCATGGGTCCACAAGGCTCATTTATGCCTGTGGGGACCAAAGGCCAGCCAGTCCAGTCTGATCTCATAGAAAAGCCAATGCAGAACAACTTGCTGCAAAAAACTCCTCAGATCCCAATATGATCAAGCACCCATGGGATACGCTGGATAACAAGTCTGATCCATAGAGGCCCCAGCATGTAACCCATAGCACCCAAATAATTCAGTGCCAACATCCGGGTGCCAGAGACCATGCCAGAGGCCCTGTGGTGCCACACCTCGAGGGGCCAGAGGAACCCTTATGACACAAGGGGAGCCTAAATCCTAGGTGTTTTTAATGTTAATGTATATAATGTTATGGCTGATCAGTGCATATGTTAAAGGAAAATAAAAACGCAGTCAGTGCCTGAGGATGCGGTTTCTATAGCAACAATAATGAGTTCATTAATATTACCTATTATAAGAAAATGAAATCAAAATCGTCTGGCCAATCAGGATTGAGAATTCAGCGCTGCTTAGAAGAGTAAGTCCTTTCATCAGTAATAACAAACTGGTGTATTTTTACTAAAACTTTTCCTGTTTGTAGGCTCACAGTTCCTGTTGGTGTACCTCACTACACACGTCATCCATTGAGTGTATTTTAAAAAAAAAAAACAGTCTCGCATGCTATACACTTTAATAAACATAATGATACTTTTGGAAAGACACCAAGATAGCCCTAGTTTTATTTACAATATATGATCAACTTTTTCACATGAAACAGAACAAACATTGCAGACAACTTAAATAACTTTATGGCATAACTACTTAAATAATAGTAGTAAAATAAAACAAACCAAAACAAAAAACGAAACGAAAAAAAAAGGGTTACTCTATTCACATGACACCTTCCCAGCAGCTCCAATGCAAGTTTCACATTAAGTGCTAATATTACAGAATAGACTTACAGCATAGATTCCTTACATTTACCGAAAGCAATGAAGTCAGTTTCACATCATAAGAGTTGTTAGTGTACTTCTGCAAAAGAAAGTAATCACTCTCAGCGACACGGAGAGCAGGTGGCTGGTGTATGGGGGGATGACATGGTTTATTAATTAACGCAAATCTTTCTCGGATTAAATGTAGTAGAGCAAATTTCCATCTCTTTGGATGCATTTGGAATACGAATTGACTGGCATATTCTGCAAGGGCTAAATTCAAGTTCAGCAATGATGAACTAACACTGTTTGAGTAGCAGTAGCAAATATAGACTCAAAACAAGTATATGTTTTAAATGAGTATCAAATTAGGTATTCTGTCTTTTATAAGTGTCAAATCTGTTTATGTTGTCAGCTTGTGATGGGGGAACCTGAAATCAGTCAGGATAATTACACAGTCCTTTGCAATGTGGAATGTTCCATTGGCGGTATCATTCACTTTATTGTTGACTCATGCTTAGAGTATATGGTTACACATCTTCCTGTTTCTGCCTTTAGGCATGCCTCTTTTA